>JABBOT010000002.1:710000-908274 GCA_016165875.1 Acanthopleura granulata | reverse complement strand
GAGTAAATCATCTCCATTCTGCAAGTACTTGGAGTAAACCACTGCTCTGCCTCACGTACATGGAATAAACCACCGCCCTTCGCCAAGCAAGTACCCGGAGTAAACTACTGCCTTTCCCCAAGTATTTCGAGTAAACCATCGCCTTTCCCAAGTATTTGAAGTAAACCACTGCCCTCAGTCAAGTGCCCGGAGTAAACCGCCGCCCTTCGCCAAGTACCTGGCAAGCCAGCAGACGGCAAGCGCGAACAAACCATTGAGAGCTGGATTCAACCTGTGACCTGAAGTTTAGAGACACGAACCAATGACAAACATCATACGCTTAGCTGCATGATTGTGAATCAAGCACAAGCCTTTGTAATATCAATAAGTGTACTTTTAGACTGACCGTAAATGATAAGTACATATACGTGGTATAGACATAGTTATTTTAAACGCACGTTTAGCCCATTGACGTCACGCAATGGGGTAATTCACCGCGGCACTTCAGATCTTCTGACTTGTGGTGATTTGAGGCAAAGTACATGCACAAGCATTTATACATATTTTATCTTAAGTTTCAGATGCAGGCCTGATCATTGCAAAAAATTGTGAAATCTATTCTTCAAAACACCATTTACGTTGATGGCAATTACGTTTAAGCTGTAATTATAATTGTCTTTTCCGGTATCGCAAGCCTATCATGTTATGCATAGTTGGCATTTGATATTTAAGAAATTTTGGGAATGTATTTTCATTAATTAATGAATGTAAATGTCAGAAGGCATTCTCAACTGCTGTCATGAAAAAGGTATTGATCACGCAAACGCATCATGCTTGACATATTATGCGTCTCCGTATGCCGATCAGTTTTCAGTCTTAATCACTGCACCAAGACGTCTACAGTTGCATATACAGGCACTTTACCAGCCTTCATTTTTCCACTATGTGTGAGTGCTTTTCCTCTGAATTCAAAGGAACGTCATTACAGGGAGAAGAATGGCACATGGCTCCCTGAATCCCAACACAGACAAAAAGGTATAAAATTTTCATTTAAAGCGAGCTATGCTTGATGTATTTTTTTTCCGTAAGAGTCGCCAACTAGTCAATATTTAGATTTCTGTCAGTATCTAATGGGAAATTCGTAAAACCCCTTCCCGCCTTTAACAAAGGGGTCCAAAGCCGTGTGCTCCTTTGTAGTTAGTTTCTAGGATTGCGTAACACTTCTGGGTGCATTTGTACTCAGAAAGCTCTCAGGTATCACGTAAACAGTGCAACATCACGGCAGAAAACGATGTATTTGGATCCTTCTGTGTATCCCGTCCGATTCTCCCATCATCTGTTATTTAATTGATATTCACACACACTCAAAAAGATGTCTTTTAATGGGCACAACACCTTGTAAATGTTCGTGATTGCAGTTTGCTACTTGCTAACACAACCGTTCTTGAAAAATCTTCACTTAAAGCAACAATTAATTTCACGAATAATGAGTTAAATATATACCGATTCCATATTGTTACATGCAAATAAGTTTTCTTGAAAAATGTTATGGAATACCACTGAAAATCACTCAGTATCAGCATATGTATAACATTTGTTTTTTTCTAACGTTTATTTTATGTCTTTTTTTTTAAATTTTAAAAAATATTTTTTATATTTATACTTATGAATGTATGTATGCATGTATGCTTGGGTTTTACGTCAGACTCAACAATTTTTCAGTTATATGACGTCGAGGAGTCATTAGAATGTACATTTTATACTGTGGCAAGGCCGCCAAAGTCTACGTCGCCAAAGTGTTGCCATTAACAGACAATAGTACTGTGTGCAATCCACCTGGGTTCAGAACACTACAACGGTGCATTCATTGAACTTATATATCACAATAAAGACAACTGTGGTGGATTATGGCACACGTGTGTTTTTATGTACTGTTAGTTTAAATTGCCTCTGCTTTTAGGAATATAAGCCAGTATGTACTTTAGTTCAGGTTAAGTCGACGTAATTCAGACAAGTGCAAGTCATGCTCACCACAGCGAATTATGACAATCATTGGACTTTTTGACGATTACCCGGTGACGATTTGCCTTTTTAAAAAAGTAGTTTTATTCAGTTTAAATTAAAATTTAATTAAACGTTAAACTAATTACATCACTTATGTTTGTCATTACGCCATCGACATGACACTCACTTATCATATTTTATTGAGTCGGGTTTATTTTTTGGGAGGAGGGGAGGAGAAAACAAAGTTTTTGTTTCTTGCTTATAAGGCATACCTACGCGGAGCGGGAAACAGAACGTCCCTTCTGTTGTTTCCTAATATTTGTATAAAACTGTCGTTAAAATATTAAATGGAATATTTCACCTTTGAAATTTGAATACCACAGATATTATTGTCCTAAAGGCAACAAATGGTAGATTGTCCTAAAGGCAAGAAATGGTAGAGAGAGGGTTTTGTTAAGATAACCCCGGGGTAATTGTATGTACTGTACACTGTGTGTTCATGTATTTGTCCGGGCAATTCTTTAAATCCGGGTCACCCATCGCCAAAGGACATATATTTATACTACGGACAAAAGGCTCGCACTTGTCATAATTCTCGGCAGTTATAAGCCTCCCTGTCTGCATTCCCTGTATCACTCATCAGCCGTGGTTTTTCTAGAAATCCGACCGGTGGCTTAAACTAAATGTATGCCTAAGGACAGGTCCGCAAATAGCATCAATTAACATGCAGTACATCTGAAAGGACGGACAGTGAGCTTGTCACAGGGCTATATAAGCTGCCCCAGTGCGCTAGTCTGGTCAGATCCGTATGACGCTTAGCGGACAACACATCAGAAGAACGCAGTAGGCCTCTATAGTCTCTTCTTCACCGAGTCAAGAAAATCGATAAAGTAGACAGGCTCTGAAGCAACCAACCTGTTGTCGTTCCAGTTCCACTCTCTGCAGCTAACAACAACATCTGCTACATACAGTCTGAGAGCCTGGAATCTACGGCGTAGGAGCCCCGTTGCAGCATCCACTGGTAGAAGACCAATTTCGTCGTTGACAATGAAGAAATCCAAGACACCCGTTAAGAAATGTCGACTTGTGGTGATGGGCGACAGTGGCGTTGGAAAAACGTCTTTGATATCGCAACTCCTTGGAAACGGTTGCCCTATAGAACACGAGGAGACAGTTGAAGAGATGTACCACACAGAATTGAGGATGCCAGCCGCCAAATACAGTCTGGAGATACTAGACACGGCCGGGGCTTATTCCTTCCCGGCCATGAGAAGACTGGCCATCAACAAAGCCGATGTGTTTGTTCTCGTCTTCGCAGTTGATTCTCCGAACAGTTTCAAGTACCTGAAAAATCTCCGCGAAGAGATCTTAGAGCTACGAGATGACGCGCGATCAAAGATCGTAGTAGCCTCTAACAAAACAGACTGTTTGGGAACGGACAAATCCGTGACATCGGACGAACATACAGCGACTATGGTTTCCTTAGACTGGGACTGTACCTGCGTAGAAACGTCAGCGAAAAACGATCTCGGCGTAATGGACTTGTTTGAAACTGCCGTGTCGTTGGTAAGCAGTGAAGGATCTCCAAGTTTGTCTCCATTAAGCTCTTTAGATGAGTGTTCCCGCGAATGCTGATACTGTCATGGGTCATTTAACAACACAACCGCCGCCTGTACGACCAACGAACTCTACAGTCCCTGAATGGACAACCACATGTATAGCCACAGGACTCGGGGAACGATATATATATTGGTAATGTACATAAACATTGCCACAGAACATTGGAAGGCTGACTTTAAAATGAACTGTCTTACCATGTTGACTGATACTAGTCATCAAGTTTTACATTGACTTATTGAGTTTAATGCTAATTCCGTGGCCAATTATACTTTGTTCTTGTGTATATGCATGTATGTATGTAAAAACGATGCCATGTCATGGTGCTTGATGGTGCTGTAAAAAAGCTCATAAGTGCATTCAGGAAAAGCTTCATTCGCCATAATCATTGTGACTGCTTTGTCATTGAAATCACATAAATGTAAGGGCGCGATTGATTTATACACATCTACATACATGAAATTCAAATATGTACGTAAACACATAAATGACAATGTCATAACTGTGTAATGATCATTGAGACCATCTATATTTTTACTTTTTAAAGATTCGCGCGTTTTGTGTCGATTTTTATATTAAAAAAGTCAAATGAATACCTTACATTCTTCTTGTGCCCTCATCGTTGATTTGTGAAGGAATCAAAGTAAGTCTCTTCATTTAGTGAGAGAATTTATGGTACCTAGTACATTCTGTGACGTGAGATGGAAGAGTGAATTTTGCCAAGTTAAGCTGGTTTATTCCAACTCGCTGCTTGTCTTCCTCCTTTCTAAGTAACTGCAAGACTGGAACTTTGGCCAAGTTGAGCTGGTTTATTCCAACTCACTGCTTGTCTTCCTCCTTTCTAAGTAACTGCAAGACTGGAACTTTGGCCAAGTTGAGCTGGTTTATTCCAACTCACTGCTTGTCTTCCTCCTTTCTAAGTAACTGCAAGACTGGAACTTTGTTCCAGATAAGTTAGTTTAATCCCATTTGTGATTGCCTTTCCTCCCTTCCAAGCCACTATACGTGCAAGATGGGAACTTTTTCCCAGATAAGTTGGTGTATTCGCAACCATTACGTGACTTCCTCCATTCCGAGTCACTACAAGATGGGAGCTTTGCATTGGTTGTGTATACCAGTAACTACATTGCAGAGGCCAAAGAAAGGTTTTTGGAGGTCTTTCGAAGAATTGGTGATGAAAGATTAAAGGCTTTCTCATAACTTTTTTGAACGCATGTGCTACCTATATTTATATATGTTCATGAAAATGTTTATAAAAGTCATTTTACAAAAAAATCACCCATCCTTTTTCTCGGCCTCAGGAAAACCTATACCTAAGTGTTTTTCATGTCCCGCCTATTGCAATACTGCAGCAATCACAAGGCGTATACACTATATCCACGGATGGATGAACTCACAATTTTGTTACAAGTTCATGCTTCAATTAAGATTAAGGTCAGGAGTTCAGGTTTGATTTATTTATATCGTGGACAATGACCCATGGAGGATTTGTCTGAATGCATACACGGAGGTCTTAGTCTGCACTTTCACACGAAAGTGTTCGCGAAGTAAATTTTGGCTTACTGAATACGCCATGGTGTTCCATAGGCCCCCTATGATGGTCCATGTTGATGACTCACTTGGCCCAAAGCTACCATGTATAAGATTATAACTTCTTGGTGGACTGTTAATATTTCGGAGCTTGTTTCCATGCACGAAATCATTATAAGTGGAAAAAATTGACATCAGCTTCTCGTAATTATGGAAAACCTGCTTGTGTCCAATGGTGTGATACACTCACTGTGAATACATTATTAAAATGTACAAGCTGTCAACAGTTAACTACCTATGCCAGCGTGCTTTTCGTTATTTATTCTGTTGAACAGCTGCTTTACTTTATTTTCTGATAGCAATCAGACTTACGAGCTCTGTAATTCCAATGATATATCATTTCCAAAAGATTTTTATTTGTTTGCTTGTTTTTTGTAGTTGTTATTTTATTATTTTTTTAACATTTTTTCTAGTTTTTTTTTTATCAACTTTGTTTTGATTGCTTCGGTCTTTTTTCTTTTAGTTGTGTTCTTTTAATTGGAATATTTGGTCTTTCCTCGCTTGTTGGTCAACAAATACTTCACTGACACGATGGAGGACAGTCTGTCATGTGGAGAATACCATGGACAGTCAGTAGGATACGGCCATATCAAGACGTCTTGATGTGAAGCCGTATCAACCCAAGCCAAGCAAACAAATAACAAAAATATCATCACTAATGTGGTGGAGGAGAGATTGATGCAGGAAACCACCACACCAAGACGTCTTGATGTGAAGCCGTATCAACCCAAGCCGAGCAAACAAATAATAAGAATATCATCACTAATGCGATGGAGGCCAGATTGATGCTGAAAACCACCACACCAAGGCGTCTTGATGTAAAGCCTTAGCACGCGGAGATAGTCGGAGCCGGATTCGAACCCTCGAAGTCATAATTATAGTTGTCTTTACAATAAATACGGAAAGGTCTAGGTCTTGTGCAAGATTTTGTCCGGGTTTACGAAGCCCACGGATGTTAATTTTGATTTGTTTATCTTTTCAGTGTTACGCAATAGACTGAACGAGTTCAGACGCAAATTTTATGAATGACTTATCTTCGCGAACTTGTACCCCATTGCATGAAATGCGCATTGCCGTGCAAAAGCAATTAAATATACCCTACTCCCCCAGTTTGCGTGCAAGCAAGCTTATAAAAAGTAAACCGATGCGTTTGTACAAAGTAGAGATATGGTCCGTATAGAAATAAAACATTTTTTATTATTCTTGGAAAATATGCATAAATTAGGTGAGTATTTAATAGTTTCCACATTTTTGCTGTATAACGAACTTTGCTCATTTCCCTTAAAACCTTAATCTTCGTTTTGGAGTTACTTTTCATGAACATTTTTACCCAGGCGTCCAAGCCCAAAATGGGCGTTCCTGGTCAATAATCGATAATCGGAGGGACAATTAAAGTAAACATAAATTTGAATTTCTACCCGAAGCAGTTTTGTAAGGTTATTCAAAAAATACTTTGAATAAAAAGCAAATGATCGCGACGCGAAATGAGTTGTTACTCATTAGATTCTGTAATTTTATCATGTCACATCATTTAGGAGCTCTTTGGTGCCACCAGTGCTAAGCGCTGTGGGTTTAAAATCAAGTGTATGTGATAAAACATGAAAATTTTATACAGAAAAAGAGAAATAATAGCGCTAGATACTCTACTCAAGAGTTCCGGTTTCGATTGGCCGATGTTTGTCAGACGTCTTCGCCTCAGTCTGGATGCATGGTTGTCAGCATTAGCTGAGTGTAGATATCACGGACTATACCCAACACAGCAGCGCCTTCTCACTCGCGATGGTTTCTTTCCTGCCGACGTTGGGAAAACAAGGGAAACATTTCCATAAAATAAATCTGGCTTCGTTACCAGATAAGGAAAAATTAAAAAATTAAATGTATTCGTCAACTGAAAACTAGCACCACTTCCTTGTGGTTTGAGGATTGTCACCTGACTTGAGACCTTGCACAGAATCACTCAACTGCGAAGACCAATGTTATGGAAATTTATTGTTATGCACAAAACCACATAGAAAACAACGGATTGACAAATGTAATACAGTCACAGGAAATGCACGTGCGGAAATTATCAGAGCTAACAGTTATTTCGTATGCTAAAATTGCTAATTTGAATCAGACACTGAATTCGTGAGGAAGGGGCAGGGGCATTCTCAAGAGGCATGTACATGTACACTAAACCAAAAATCCAGCAACCTGCGGTTGCGTGCTGTGTCCGGTTTCCTCCCACCATAACGCTGGCCGCCGTCGCATAAGTGAAATATTCTTGAGTACGGCGTAAAACACCAATGAAATAAATAACTAAACGAACCGAAAATGACATATTTTTCTAACATCCAGCATTTAAATTCATATGAAGCTTGGCAACACATTTCTTTCAATGCAGAATTAAGACTTGTCCACAGAGCTGCAAAAGTTTGAGGACATTCGCTAAATATGTTCCTTAAAATTCTATAATAGCAAACAAATGCCTGCAGGTGCTCACATGCACAGGACCACTGTTAACATTACCCTGAAAAAGAAGGCAAAGAGACAGAAAGGCAAAAATTGCATATGAGCTTTGCTAGGAAACCATGAAAGCATAACCTAGGCCTCTATGTACTTTTTTGTAATATTTGTAAAATGAAGTTAAATATGTTCTTATCCTATTATCCCATTAATTCAGCTTAAGAAGCTTGTTTCTTTTTATGCGATTGCTAAGAAATGAAAGTGTATATATATCAGGGTCTTCATAAGTAGCCAACAGGCGGCGATTTTTCGTGGCTGTGGGTGGCAAAATCGCCGCCTACTAAAGCTGATTAAAAAATCTAAAGTAATATGGCGTTGTTGTTGTTTCGCTCTTGTGGAAGTGAACGCTTGTACCTCATTTTCACACACTTTTGCCTCTATGCTATATCTTGTGTTCATTTAGATGACAGTAGTTTATTTCGTGTGACAAATTTGATTATTTAATCTCTTGACTTACAAAACCTGGATGTTTTCCAACCGCGAGCGAGACTTCCTGTATAACTTGTACATTGCCTGGAAATTTGCACAGGTTGTAAATGTCACAGGCAAGATGCCTGTCCGTTATATATTCTTGGGCAGTAACCCAAGGGGTCAAAGTCAAATGCGTGACACGAGCGCGGACTTCATCGAAAGCAGTTTCATCGACTTCGAGTTCGGAGATTTGCAGCGATATTTTGGAGTACGGTGGATGGACTCAGAATTGGGGTGCATGTCAGGATTTGAAAATAACATCTGAAGTCCATCTAGGTGGACTAAAACGTACCCAAGGGGTTTGATTCTTGAGTAACGGTACGGCGTAAAACACCAATCAAACAAACAAATGCCCCGCTGTCTGATAATTAACTTCCAAATACTTGCTTATTTCCACCATTTCAGTGACCATCCAAGCGCTCGACTGTGACAAGGTAGGCCTTAATACAATTAGGAAGTGTAAAATACATCCCTGTAGGCTATCTTACATGATGTAAATCTTTTCGTTATGTGCGCTACCACAGGCTAAGTTACCGACGGGTATGTGACATTTACAGCTACCATCCTCCAAATGGCGCAAGTCCTTTTCGGAACATAAACCTAAAAGATAATAAATCAAAGCACTACTCCAGACATAATTAAATGTGTTATTCATCAGGAAAGGGAGGTAATATTTGACCACAATACACGGTCTGTTTCGTTAAACGCACATTGAGTACTTCGGTGAAACTACTTTTGGAAATTTCTCCACATTTTTGCATGCCATGAAAAGGAAGAAGACTTTTCCCACATATCACTACCTAATCTGTTAAATCATTTCACCAGAATCGGCGAATAAGCATTTATCAGTGTGTTGTACTTTAAGTATACATGGGCATAGCGCTTTCAAGAAAGCACTCAACAAGCTTACATTTAAGTCAGAGTGAGAGAGCGTTGAAACAAGCAATATTGTATATTATTTTAGATTTTACACGTAGAATGTGTGGGAGGTTTCCGTGGCCGAGGGGAATAACGCACCAGCGCAGCGTTATGACCCCGTGCCTCTCGCCAGTGCGGTCGCTGTAAGTTCATGTCCAGCTTACGCTGACTTTCTTTCCGGCCGTACATGTGAAGGTCCTCCAACAACGTGCGGATGGCCGTGGGTTTCCCTCAACCTCTGTCCGGTCTCCTACCACCATAATACTGGCCGCCGTCATATAAGTGTAATATTCTTGAACACAGTTTAAAATACAAATCAAATAAGTAAATAAATATAGGATCCGATGTTATAATTCTTATTTATTTGATATGTAAACACACGTCACATATCATATAAGCTAACCGCAAAGTACATTTGATCAACTTGATTTCCCGCCGGTGCCATGACAACGATACCAAATATTTGTCATATGAGGGCTTAACCACATTCTGATCTAAGCATCTGACTGTTCACAGTTAAGGGATCTGGAACAAGACCATGAACGCTTCTGATATTTAGGCCTATAAGATCTTCGCGCGATTAGACGATGGACATATATTAGACATGTTCCACAGTATTTGTTGTTGTTGTTGTTTTTGTTTTTTGTTTTGGTTTGCTTTTTTGCCACGATCAAGTGTAACGAGGTGAGTATACGAGCTATCAACCGCACGGCTGGTATAAATATTTTCCTTTAGGCTAGTCTAGTGCATGGTATAAAGCTGGATTAAAAATATTCAAAGATCACTGGTTCAAATGTTCACCTGGTATACCCGGTTGCACCTAATGAAAACTACTAGTGATTACTGTTGTGACAGTCTGTTCCACAAAACTTATTGTGATTAGCTCATTTACATTTAGAATTAACATATAGACAGGGTTAAAATTCGGCACCGAGGTTGTGACCTGTGCATTGTCCGAACCATGTGCAACAAATTCAGTTGAAATGAGAAAGATCGATGGCGATATTTAAATGTTTTATATCACAAATTTACGCCAAAATTATTCCATTTCGATGTGACCTGTCGGAAAATGTTAAATAGTGTAATATTGTTAATGCATAATCATGGTCATCAAATTAAGCACGTGTGTGGACAAGAATATTTGCATATAAGCCATACTCTATAGTTAAATTTGTTTTGATTGGTGACGCGTGAAGCCATACAGCTTATGAATATTCTCAGGACATTTGCCATATAATAATATGCACGCATATAACTGTACGCGAAAACTACTTCTCTGTCACTTTTACACATTCTCTATTTCTATACTTATACTTTGAATTATGTTGAATTCTGAATTCGACAGCATATAGAACACAGCACACATGCATGTATAAATGTATAATTGCGGGTCTGTATCAATTCAGAAGTTCTGAGTAAAAGTTATTCTACGTGTATTAGCACAACGGTCCTCTGAAATTGCAGAGGGAGAGCTGACAGCAGTTTTCCTGCCGGGCTATAGCTATAGATCGCTTACAATTACAGGGGACATTACCACCTTTTGAAGACGTCGCAGGAGCGAGAGCTCACTGATTACCAGGCCAGGGGTGTCATTTGAATGTGATGATTATTTTCCTGGCGCCTAAAGATTACTGGGCATGTAGTCTTATGCATCCGGTTAGTATTTTCAGCGTATAAACCGCACCATATGCACTGACCGTTGCATTACAGCTTCCGTCTCATATACGTGAGAGACAGGGGTCCAATATAGATTGTATGCAGGGATCCGCCCTTAAGATTTTAACACCGCCAGCCTTGGTATTTCATGGTTTGGCGCTCTCCCCATAGAGATAACCATTCAACCTGTTGCCATGCAATACGCTACCGGCATGTATCTTCGCACTGGAGTTCCAGTCATGCAGCACCACTAACCTCCCCTCATTTTACAATAGCCGTATACAGCCTCCTTCACCGTGGGACTAGCGTGCTAGCGCAGCACTATGACCCAGGACCTTCGAATTCACCAAGGCGATCGCGGTGAGTTCAAGACCAACTCACGCTAGCTGGCTTCCACCCCGGTACTGAGTGGGAAGGTCTGCCGTGACCTGCGGATAGTTTGGGGTTTCTCCAGGGCTCTGTCCGTTTTTTTCCTCCCACTATAACGAAGGCCGTGAAAAATACTACAGTCCGGAGTAATGCTCCAATCAAATAAACAAATACATCAGGGTGATGTAAATTTCAACAACTAATCACCCTGCCGCACAAACTGTAGTACAGGATAATGATAAGTTGTTAAAAAAATACGTACAAGTGCAGTTTCAGAAAATCACATAAATATAATTTCACGTAATTTCTGATATGTTTGGTACAGCACAGTGATTATAGTTTGTAAAAAAAAAATCCATGAAATTAAAGGTTATTTACTGTAATCCCTGGTGTCTAGGGACTAGAAGGGAACATCTCTAAATTACGTTGCACTCGGTTTCTGCCTGTTCCCCTGGCAACTATAATTTGCTTGTCGTAATGGAAAGATGTTTATTTCTCGATAATAAAAACCTCAGATAAGATTTGTTCATCGCTTTTTAAATTTTAATGAGGGTTAAGGCTGTGTTCTGGAAAATTACCGCTCTCCACCAGATTCTTGCATGTCGAACACCCTGACGTTATTTGTTATTTATTTCATTCGTGTTTTACGCCATACTCAAGAATATTTCACTTACGCGACGGGGACAAGCATTATGGTGGGGGGAAACAGGACCGAGCCGGAGGGAAAACCCACGACCATCCAGGTTGTTGGCAGACCTTCCCAGACCTGGGCTTTAAATCACAGCGATCGCATTAGTGAAAGGCTCCTGGACCATTGTACTGCGCTAGCGCGCGAACCTCCCCCTGTCTACGGAGGCCGATTTCCTGGCGGTAACCGCAATTTCCAATTCATTTGCATATATTTGTTACACAAGGAATTTTTGGAAATTTTTTTTAATTAGGGGGCCTTCAGTCAAGGTTATTCTAATTCACATATCTCTTTAGAGTGCCTGCTAGATTTGAAAGACTCCTTTATCTCAATCTCAATAAAAAGCATTGTAAGAGAGAATATTACGAAAACCAGAGAGAACCGAATGACCTCATTTGTGAAGGTCCTTTGACTTGCCGGGAGCCTTAAATGGCTGATCTAGTCTCGGCTTCTCAAATGCGATCGATGTGAGTTCAACTCCAGCTCATGCAGGCTTCCTCTCCGGTTGTACGTGGGAAGGCCTGACAGGAACCTGCGGACGGTGGTGGATTTCCTCCAGGTTGTGCTGGCTTTTGTTCCACCGTAATGGTAGCCGCCATCGTATGAGTGGATACGGCGTAAAGCACAAGTCAAATAAATACATAGCATACAAATACACGGGCTTTCTGGGTTGCATGAGCATATGATCAGATCTGCGCTAGAGTGGTCACTTCATCTTGTACTAGAGTTGTCATATCGTCTTGCACTAGAATGATCCGATGTGCTGGGTTAGGCTTATGATCCCTGTCAGATTGGTCATATGATCCTGTGCTAGATTGTTCATATGATCCTGTGCTAGAATGGTCACATAATGCGATGTTACAATGATCATATGGTCCTGTGCTAAATTGGTCATATGATCTTGTGCTAAACTGGTCATGTGATCCTGTGGAAGACTGGCCATATGATCCTGTGCCAGACTCTTCGTATGTTTCTGTGCCAGACTGGTCATTTGATCCTGTGCTTGACTGGTCATATGATCCTGTGCCGGATTGGTCGTATAATCCTTGCTAGATTCGTGATATGATCCTGGGCTAGATTGGTCATAAGATCCTGTGCCAGACTGGTCATATGGTTCTGTGCAAGACTGGTCATATGAGCCTGTACCAGTTTGGTCTTATAATCCTGTGCTTGACTGGTCATGTGATGCTTTGCTAGGCTGGTCATATGATCCTGTGTCAGACTGGACATATGATCCCGTGCTAGAATGGTACATTTCCCAAAACGGAAACACCTGGTACAGATCAAACTGCCGATGGCTTGGACAACAGTACATTATATAAGAATACCGGCTTATTGGTGCATAACGACTTTATTGACTCCACCACATCAGGAGCTGCTTTAATAAATGACTGGATTCGTGCATTTTGTTACCGTGCTGCAGATTCCTAAAATTTGTTAATAATTCTCAGCATGAAACATCTTGGGATTGGTTATGCCTAGTAATTCGCCTGCTTCCTCGCATTGTGCACGCAGGTAAACAGCGCTGACAAGGATGCTGAGAGACGTGCTTCCAAGCTCAGAGCCGCGGTTTCCATGGAGAAATCTAGGGTACATAATCGGAAGGAATATGACATGTGCATGATGTGTATACACAGAGTTGTGGAATACTATATTGCTGATTAACTGCAGACATCTTTTTTTTGTTCCAGGCATTTGGTTCACAGTAGGCGTTTTGACCGTTACCCTTCGTGTATAGGCAATATTAAGATAGTTCTTGTCGTGTCAAAATGAATGTTGTTAGGGGTTTTGCCATGTGTGAAACGGTCAACGAAGTAACATGATGGTTATCGTAGAATGGCCGGAACCTTATAATAATAAACGATAAACTAATCTCCTCCGCCAACGGACTCAAATCAGAGAGCAAATTCTTCCAGATGTATGGGATAATTGGTGCAATCGAATTGGCGTAAAATGTGCTATCATCAAAAGCAAAGCGATCCACAGTGCACTCACTGATGTAAATATTATTTTGACAACATGTTATTTAGCGTGTGAAGACGTAACTATATATCCACAACCAAGATTAAGAACGTTACTTCTCCGCTGAAGGTGTGGTGGCGGAATTATTTACTTTTTTTTTCCTCTCGGCCAATCCTAAGCCTAACATCAGCAATACAACGTCTTATTGGCCAGTTAGTTTTATTGCGCAATACAAAGCATTAAGGCTGCAATGAAAACAGATAAAAACTCAGTCAAGGTCGCTTTTTCCATCACGGTGAGCTAAGTGGTTATTTTGATAGCTATTTTAATTCAAAGATTTTGAATGCCTTGCACAACATGAAAGGTCGATGACGTCAGTCGGGTTCTCTTTCCATGCCATTCAGAAAATGCGCAATTTTCGACATAAGTGAGAATTCACTATACAATATAACCTGCGCATCGAGAAATATAGAGTGCGAGAAAATTCGAGCTGATAAACACGAAAAGTAAATGTAAAACAAAACAGCGGTGTGTCGAAAATGAACCAGGTCAACACCCCATGCAGGTCTACTGATACATCCTGCATTTTCCTGACCTTCACATTTCGGGTTGTTGTTTTCTTTGCCCAGAATTATTGCGCAAGATTGCAGTTGGTCGCACTCAATTTCCGGTCTGTATGGGTGTGTTATATGGCCACACGCCACAGTTTCCCATTTAATTACATGTTAACGTCTGGTCTCACAGCACTGTCCCTAAATCTACAAGCCCTAAACCCTCCGGGCCTCATAGTCCTTGTCCCCTGAGAAAACTCCAGTCAAATTCCTGACAGGACCTGACCGATGAAACTTTTGGCAAATTTGACAGCTGACAGGGATCAAATCCACCCAGTAAGAGATCAGTGAGCCCTGATTTATCACTACTTTTGCCTTTTGTGCATCCGCCCCCTTTTCCTCAAAAACACACAAATTTATACTTGTAATGAAACTTTGAAGCCTGTCCTGCAAAATGATAGCACCCATCAAGCAGAAAAAATGAAAAAGAGCAGTCCAGGGGAACAAAAGAAAACATTTCTAAAAACAGAAAGGAACTGGCTTCGTCCTCTCACCCCGGAAGCATTAATTGTGGTGTGTAGCCATATCCTCTTTAGAGAAAGACTGATTGAGCCCAGCTGACCGATGGCTAACACTGTAGTCGCTCCGTTATTCATTGCGCTTGTTAATGGTACACGTATAACAGGTGCAAGGACATCAGGTATACAGAAATAGAAGCCGGGTACCGATTTGCACGCGTGCTACTTACTCTTTAAACCTGCAGGAAAAAAATACTCCGAAAGGATGAAACAGCGAAATGGCGTAGCGAAAATGCGAGGTTAGAGTACGAAAAGATAAGGTAAAAGAACAAAGGGATGCGGTTTTTGTCACCACGCCCCTGTGTAGATTCACCTCGTACTTTTGTACGAAAGCTCGCAATTTCGATCTCTTTGAACTTGCAAGGCCCAAAGCAAATCAGGGGACATAAGACCACAAAAGGCAAGATTCTACCAAACTTAACTCTTTTGTTCTGTCGCCTTCCTCTTTTCAACATACTGTGCACAAGACAAACCGGAAGGCAACAGGCCTAAATGGCGAGATCGCATAATTTTCATGATTTTGGCCTTTCACTTTATTAACCCACAGTTCGCCCTGCGGCATGAAATCGAAAGCCCGAAAGAGCGAGGCAAAACAAACAGGATGAAAGGAAGAGGCAAAAGTACGAATGATTGAAGTGGCGAGAAATTTGGCCTTTCGCCTCACCGTTTCGTACCTTCGAATCGCCCTTTTCATACTTATACCACGCTCTTTCGTCTTTTCCATCTTTCTAGATTTCACTTCGGCCTAAAAAGACAAGAAAGCACGAAATCACGTATAGCTGCAATCGGCTTGTACACCGGTAATAGTAAATGATAAAAATAATAGATGACTTCCATATAGGTGATATTACCTACATCTGTGAGCCTACGTTTACAATCGTCCATGACTGCTGCGAATAACGGAAAAACAAGGTTCTACAGATATACAGATTTGGGTGATTTTGAAAATTTAAAAAAAAATGGGAAATTTTCTATTTTCTAGGATATGTGGATAGGCCAAGCACTGATCAGCTCTCTTTTTTCAGCATATCGGCTGAGTTATTTTAGGTTTCACAGAGATACGAGCAGGGCTAGCTGAATTAAGTCACAGAAAGAGTCACAGAGACAGATACAAGCTGGGCAAGCTGAATTACGTCACAGAAAGGCTTTACAGAGAGAGACACAAGCGGGGCTAGCTGACTTAAGTTACAGAAAGGTCTCACAGAGAGAGTTACAAGCGGGGATAACTGAATTAAGGCACAGAAAGGTTTCACTTACACAGGCACCAAAGCAACCAAAATACAATTTACTTGCACCTATTGTTGAAAACGCCAATCTTCATTTATATATTTTTTTTATTTCTAAACCTCATTTATACTATTTAAGTTTCAATCTACTGGGTCTATTGTGTGTTTATAAAACCATTGGGGCTAAAATGGCACAAAGGTGTTCTAGAGCATGAAGATCAAAGAAAAGCTATGCTCAAAGAGATTAATTGAATACAACTGTCTCTCAAGGCTTGGACATTGAGGGCATTTGGTGAAAGGCTGGGAATTAGGTTTCTAAAGGTTACGTGAAAATGTGTAATTAAACAGCTGTATGACCCAGAGGAATTGCTGGCGAATCTATTTTTGTTTGAGGAATCTGGAATGAAAAAGGCACACATAAATGCAAAGAGTTTACGTAAACATTTTAAACGGAAAAGGCCTGATAGCTTACGATTCAAACTTAGAAGACAAAGTGCGTAGTAATGTAATGGATTGCACCATAACCGTGCAAAAACGCCCAAAAATACATTTGATGAAAAGGATCAATGTGCAATAGCATCTAAATGTTTTTAATTTACCTCCAGAAGATAGCATTTAATGAGAAAATATTCTTAAACATCGAAATTTACAGGGTACGAATGTCTGGTGCCTTGATTTATTATCGTTTAACCATGTCTTAGCAAAGTTTCACATCTGGGAGTGTAGTTTTTTGACTTGGGGGCTGTTCACCTGTATGTCTGATCGTACATGAACCTTTGATTCAAAATGGAAAGCGTCGTAAGTGAGGCTATACCCAGAGAGCCGCACAGAGGGAGGCTTTGAGATTAACTCCGATGACATATGTAGGTGACAAGCTGATAGCAACAGATGTCCTCTGGCAAAAACAGGTTAAACATAGGTTTAAATTGACCTCTTCCTGAGATGTTATAATCCAAGCAAATAAATTACCGGAGGTGAACAGATTTATAGGGCAATGACCAATGTTTATTTTGAAGGTAGGATGATATGCTACTGGAAGAATGTATGCTTCTGCACCAAAAAACAATACTGTATGGCATTAATTTGCCTGTATAAGATGCATGTTTTGGGTGAAAGTTTACGTCCTTCACAGTGATCAAAGTTTTGCGCTCCACAAACATCCAAAATATTTGACGCCAGAGGTACAGGAGTATTTTTCTATTAGAACACTCGCAGCTGAGAGATTAGCTGTTATTTCATGCACAGCAATACCTCAGATGTATATGTCAACGATTTCCGTATGCAATGTTACCATGCAATAAAATATTTGACGGATTTTTAGCAGATAAACACCAATATTATCCACGAGACAGCATTGGTTCCTCAAAAAAAATTTATTGCCACTTAGTTTATGAATTATTATATAAATGTAACACAGGTTAAAACATGTACGCTTATGATCCGTGCAATACATGCACCGTTACACATTTTTGTTGATCGTGGTTTGCTGTCCATATATGAATTTTCCATCATGTTACAATCATCAAACGCTTGCTGTCATGACAACACCAGGCCCTTGGCCCAGGTTTACAACATACGCAGCATTCGGTGACTGGCTTTTTAATTTGGCCCATCCTTCTTTCTATTCAGATGGATTTACACTTTTATCTATTCTTTGAAATTTTATCGTTGAAATCATACCTCGTATATAATGCATATACACCAAATCTAATTGAAAATTTACAAAAATTCAAAAAATGGGCGCTATACTTCTACAAATAACTTCTTTCTCTGATTATGAATGATTACTAGCCTCATTATTTCAGTTTTGTCTTTTTTAACAATAAATGACACCTATGTCATTCCAGATCTTTTATCATGACGCATAGCTTTGTTTTGTCTCTGGTCATGCCTGTATATTAGCTTGTACATGCAAATGAACAATAGCAAGGCCTTTCATTTTCACAGCCAAAGAACAAAGGAAAAAAAGCAACAAACAATGTATATATCAAAATTGAGACAGGTAACGTGCGAAAGAGAGGATACTATGAATTTTCAATGATGGCTATTGCACAATACAAAAGTATTTGTCTCTTAAACGATTTGGAAGTTTGCTTTTCCATGTGATCTATACAATCCCATACTTTACAAAGTTCCATTATTCAATAGTAAAAGACAGACTTTCGTGAAATATAAAATCTTTACAACAGTTTTCAATATGAGATATTTAAGAGAGAGAATGGCCCATAAATCCAAAAAATACATATATAAATGCTATAACCAATATGGCCTTCAAGCGATTGTTTCATACTATAGAACTCGTATTACCTGGATGAAGAAAATAATGTAGGCTATTATAATTTCATGAGTGACGGAATTTGTGTCTAATGACAAGGATTACTGTAGCCTTGAAAAAAGATGGACCAAGGTTACGGCAACAGCGTCATTGTGGCACAGCGCAAAATGTCTGATACTTTCACCTCAACTCATTCAAACTGCTCAGAACAATGCTTAGGCTACATTGCGACTCTACATGTCATCAAGGACGACGCTGAATGTCCATTTGTGAGCTGGCGTAACGACAGAATGAGATTCCACTCCTTATTTCATGATTGCTGACGGTTTTACTTTCTCATGACGCAATTTGCCTGAAAATAACTGCCTATTAAATTATCAACTTTTGAACAAAACAGAGTTTGAAAGATGAAAATGCGTTACATTTTGCTTTTTTCTTCTTTTTTTTTGGACTTTAGGCCTGGAAGTTGTAAATTTACAGAAAAAATTTCTCTGGTAATTTTGGTCGTCCCAGTTTTCCTTCTAAACTATATGTAGTTACTGTGTCATATTTTCATGCAACTATATGACGTAAAGTCATAAATTCCATAAATCCAACATAATATCTCTCGATTTCTGTTTCCAAAGTTACATCACCGACCGTGATATTGAAAAAATAGGGCCTACATAAAATTGCTGGTGTTCCAACAGCCCATGCCGTCATCTAAATATTTGCCATTATACAACGTAGCATTAACTGAGTGCGTCTTGTGCTTCAGTGGAATTAAAAATAAACCAAAATGCGTGGATGCAGTAAATGCAAAATATCGGAACTGTAATTGATTTCGAACAAGCGCGTGAGCTACTGTCTCATGTTTCGTATGTTGACCGAGTTGCAGTATCCTCAACCGAGATATGGAGTCAGTATTTGTCCCTACAGCAAGATAATTCTAAGGAGGGCATTCCCGTTGTGTAAGGATATAGCTAACCGTCAGCATCGGTACAACCCGCTTTGGTAAACAACATGTAACAAAAGTAACCTTGAGTACAATACAGAGTTGTCATCTGTCAGAATCCAGGCCTCCATCCTCATGATAGAGATCATGGGGACAACACTCACTAGTGAAAATGAAGTCCATCTTAAACAAAGACGCATAACTCGTACCACACTGCCAACCACGTGGGCGACATTTTCCACGTTTCCCATAATTTTTTCTAAAAATGGCTTCTTTTCACATCCGAGGCTTTGCTCTCAGTTGGCAGTTTGTTGCAGGAATGGAATGCCTCGGATTCCAACCACTGCAGCCCGTGCAGACTAGCGGAGACGGCCGGAGATTCAGATGCATTCGCCTGATGATTCATCCGGGCCACAGGGACAGCTTGCCGAGACACGTTTCAACAGACGCAAAGCGACTGTCAAGATCATTTGGTATCTGCGCTGATGGTTGGCATATATTTGTCTTGGAATGGTTCAGTCAACGCAGCGGTCTGTTTACAACGGAGTAGCCTATAATGTCCACGCCTAGATCACGTGATGTCACCGGGTCGTCTGCATGTCTCCGGAGATTCATTGCGACGTCGGTTTTTGTTTAACCACAACGGGTACATTTCTTTCAGTTCACACACCCTGTAACGCAAAACTATCCTATTGGGTTAGTATTTCGGATCAGGTGGAGAAAAAATATATCGAGCTTGCATCAGCTTGCGCCCCCCCCCCAGATGGGGTCAGAAGTTCCGGAATAATCGTACCTCTCCAAAACCATTTCCCGGGCTAGCGGAGCCCACTGGTCATCTCCATTCTCCGAATAATCTCGTAAAAAAAGGTACCTAGACCTTTAACAGGCCTGTAAGCTGCATGCTGGGTAGAACAGAATTTCAACCCAGAAAGCGGTTCATTGGGTTTATTTAAGAATTTGACCATTGGTTTACACGTACAATACTTAAAACTTATGATTTTGTATCATTTACAGGATGTGGTAACCAAGTATTTTGGATAGTATACCACCTATGCCGTAAGGGATTAGACTAGGCCCCATTTATTTATTGATTTCATCGTTTGTTTGTTATTTGTTATTAATATTTGACGCCTTTCTCAAGGGATTTTTCACTTACAGGCGACTTGCCATTGTATTCTGGGTCTAGTTAGTGTTATGGGGCCGCTATATTGTATGTTCATATATTACGTATACCATAAATAATAACACATAGAATTGTGTAAAATTGTCAACGTCAAAGCGTTTTCGAACAGTTTTAAAGATCTGGCATGTGATCTGAAACCGCACTTTTGAAAGAAAGTTATGCCTTGGTACAAACCATGAGAGATCCTTGAAAAGAATGTGGGGTCACCGTGGCTCAGTTGGTTAGCGCTGGCGCAGCGAAATGACTCCCACCAATGCGGTCGCTGTGAGTTTAAGTCCAGCTCATGCTAGCTTCCTCTTCGGTCGTACGTGAAAAGATCTGCCAGCAACCTGCGGATGTTCGTGGGTTTCCCCTGGGCTATGCTCGGTTGCCTCCCACCATAATGCCGACCGCCATCGTGTAAGTGACATATTCTTGAGTACGGCAAAAAAACACCAATCAAATAAATAAATAAATCAATAAATCAAAAGAATGTTCCTGATCACGTGTGTTGGACATCGTGTGAGACTGAACTACGTACCAATGACGACCAAGTGGAGAAATTGAATTCACAGTCCGAAACTAAAACACCACGAGTAGCCATATCTGGCTTTCATGAGAAAATCTTTCTCTTCAAATGTGGTTTGTAGGTTTACGGTCTGCTATATATCTTCCCAAGATCTTCTGCTGCGTATATAATCATATTATTATCATAATAATGTTCTGCACAGTTTCATTTTTCATGTATTCATCACATCCCCATGAGATGTGTTTCAAAACTGATGCGTGTTAGATGAAGTATAGGTCTTTTGAGAGCTACAAAGTGAAAGCTAGCAAAGTTGGGCAGGTCCATTTCAGTGGGCAGTTTGCAAAACAAGAGGCAATATGGCATATTTCCGGTGGAAAGGGTTTTATAGAGCAGAAATGTTATCAGAACATGTAGCCCAAGCAGTGGTGGATAAATATACCTTGAAAGGCGGTGCAAGACATAGTTTCAATGAAAACAGATGTTTTTTTGTTTTTTTTGAAGGGCAGGCCTTCCTACCTAATTTCGCTAGTTTACACCAAGTACCTGCCAGTCCATCAACATATCCGTAAGAGATACTCTGAAAGCGACTACATGTACCCCTGGTACACACAAGTGTTACAAAACTGAACAGCTACACAGTTCACAAATTGTGTGCCTGAGACAAAAAATGTGGGTTGGTGGCACACAGTCCTGTACCTCTATACTACACAAAGGCTGTAAATGTTCAATTTTGTTACAGCCTTAGGCCAACACACCTGCTAAATGCGCAAGTGATATGATGCTTATAATTAACCCGATGCATGTGCCATTTCAGTGCTGGTTTCCCCAATTTCGCCAGAACATTTAAGCTACCGAAAATTAAAAAACAACAATGAAAGAAAAAAATTAATTTATAGAATTTTTAACTTCCGCGCGCCCGCTTATTCTACCCAAGGCCACTTATGTGTATAGGTATTTACAGAGATCTACAAAACACTTCAATTACCTTTGATCATATAGCCCAAAGGGTCTGCTTTGAAACTTATATACCTTTGTTTTCATTAGTCTCGAATCACCTCAGAGTTACATAAATAACACATGCCTTGTTATATTGATTTCCTGTAAATTAGATGCAAAAGGATCACAAGGTTGAATGAAATTCCCCATCCGTATAAATATAACGTAAGATCCATTGTGCAAAGGATTGAGCATCCCATTTTATTGTCAAGCAACGTCGTGTGGTTATCCAGTGGTGGTGATCCTAACAGGCGTCATCTAATTCAGTATTCCGGTGACAATGAAATCCTTCCTTATTCCTGAAAGACCATACCTTGTTTCTAACAGATTCCTTTCTTTTTAGTGTTTTCCGTAATTTCAGAATCCGAGAACCCACACACACCTGTGCTTTTTATTAAGTTACAAAAATATACAATTATTTTCCTCAAATAATCGCACTTAAGGACTTAAAAGCTGCCATTTTACAAACACGTTTACCATAAGATGTTTACCTACGTACAGAAATCCTTCGCATACAGTGTATATTAGCGCGAATCAAACGGACCCTTAGGCGACAACTGTATATCGGATTATTCCCAATTACTTCTATAAAACATTAAAAGTAAGCTATAAAAAAAAAAGATAGCGAGGCTAGGAATATAACCATATCCCGATGCTACATGTAAATCTACACGTATCTCACATGTCGCATGTATCCTACCCTTCAGAGTTCTGATGAAAGCTTGATACAGGTCGAAAGCGAAAAGACAATTACCCAGGGCGAGCGTTACCTAACGGATTACTATAATTCGGGACTTCTGAGTAGAGCAGTAACGCCCATAACATCGGGACAATGCCCGCTAAACAAAACCGAGTTCAGGTAAACAATTTTCGTAACAAGTCATATACATGCTATATGACGGAATAACTCGTGATAAGTCTCAAAATCGTAGGCCTAAATAAATATTAAAGATAGAGCTATATAAAAATAAAAATGCTATGTTACAAAAACTGCCCAAAGCTTTATTCTAAATGTGAACTTTAAAACTGTTACCAAACAGGTAATAAATTTCTGAAATAAAAACTTGCCTCTTAAACATTATGAATGAAAATCTAAAAACTACCTTTATCACAACGTGGTAAATTGATTGAAGTAAACTAGTAATTTTCAGGCATAAAGAGTTATAGAGAAGCTAGGCAAATTTATGTAATATTCCTTAATTTTCTTCACGTATTCAATTTACTTGAACTAAATGAAACGAGAAATGAGAAGCGAGTAACAATGAAGTGAGAAATATGGTTAAAAGCTGAACACGATAATATTTACTTTGTCACAGCGTTAGGACAAGACAATATACACAGGTGTCGAGTGACACGTAATAACAGGAGCAGCACCATTTCCATATACATGTGTATATATGCTTCGGATTAGTGTTTGATTTTGTGTTGGCTGGATTGGCAACAGCAGGAAGGGCCCGTGAACACGTGCTACGCCGACAACATGGTAATGTTGATTTTCACAAGTGGAATTAGCACCGATAAACACAACCGGTGCTGAGCGTTGACAGATTCCGGTATATCGAGGTTGGATTGTACATGTGTATTTCACATGAATAGAAAATTCCGGTAAGGGATAAGTATTTTTCCATGAACACGATGGATGTCAGGTTGATAAGAAGTGGAAACTGGAGTAATCCACCGCTCTCAGCCAGGCACCCGGTAAAGCTGATAAAACCTCGGACTCAAGGCAGCAGACGAATCAGCAAACTGACTGTATGCATATATCTGTGCGTCACGTGTGGAAAAGTTCGTCAGTAAGTTACCAAAGGTCGGTGGTTTACGGTGGGCACGCTGGTTTCATTCATCGATCGGATAAGTGAAAATTCTTGGTTATGACGTGAACAACAGGGAAGTCAGTCAATAAATCACGGTGTCATGTGCAAGCTTTGTACTTTGCTCTGTAAGTATTTCATCGAGAGTTGCAACGGTGCGTTATCTGAATAGATCTGGATCACAAACAATCCTGTGGGAAATTCAGTGAAAGGGTTGTCAGATGATCTGGATGACCTAGCAGTCCCTACAGACTTGTGAGACGCCATCAAACTGAAAAATCAACAGACAGTTTTCTTATAGAGCTGGGAATTAAAATCAGTTTCGCTGCTGCATTTTCCAGACCATAATGAATTTCAAGCTCAAGGGATTGGAAAGGAAAAGTAAAAAATATATTTTTGCCAATAACGGACAAATCCGTTGACAACTTGACACTTAGTCCTTCGTATTCGGAAAAGAGAAATCAGGATCTGCAGGTCATACTTCACTTATTAACATTTCAGAAAAGTAACGCGTTTTCTGGTTTGCTCTGGGTTGGACACCAGTTTCAAAATTATTCGGTGATGTCAAGGCCGCGTCACCGAAATATTATGATGAACTTGGGTGTCGAAACCGACATTCGCCTACCAGCCGTCAACCAAAATGGGCATTCCGGGTCAATAATCGCAAGACCATTTTCCAAAAACGACAAATAACACAAACCAACAAAGAAAACATGCAAAATACAAAAATTAGGACGGTTTTATTTAAAGGGAATCAGTCAACAATTTTCAATGGAAAGGAAAAAAATGCATATTCTAGGCGGGTGAATAAAATCAGTTTCCAAATCGTGTATCATTTTAGTTTATGGTGTCGATAATCAAATATGTATCTCAGATGCGCTTTGATTGTAACTGTTCATATACGCAGACATGACACTCCAGTCTGTCACAGTATTCAAACATCGGGTTGGCCAAATTCTGTCTTCTAGTGTTTTTTTCGCCGCTAGATTAAAATGCTTGCCTTTGTATCGCTAAATCACCCTGAGAATGACACAGGCAACTTTCAAGATTTCCATGCTTTTACTTTCCTTTGAGATTCAGAGGCAAAAAGGGATCGAGGTCGCTTTTTCGTTTGGTCTTATAAGACGTTGACAGTTGGTCACATGCCGTCCATCACATAATATGGCGTGTGACATGTATTGCAAAGTCAGCTGGTATCCTTAATTCAGTCATAAAACTGCCACCATGGTAAAAGTGAAAACTCTTGAGTATAACGTTTGACAATAAATAACTACATGACTAAACCCTTATGTTGAGTGCACAGGATTGGAGGATTCAAAATTACCAACATTTGGATGTGACTTACAGGTATGACCAGAAACAGGATTGAACCCGGGTCCCCATGTTTCGCGGTGGGCGCCCTGACCATCAGAATGACATGATATCTGTCCTTCACTGAAACAAACAGGGCCATATTGCCTTTAACCATCGTTATTTTAGAACAGTAACCTTGTAGATTTCGTCGTGTTGGCAAAGCCCCAAACGTAAAAGTTCCGGCTCTGTAGCAAAAATAACCAGCGCCTCCATATCACAGGAAGTATTTCGTGGACATGCTACTTTCGCATATGGAAACATTAAGAGTTTCAAAAGAAAAAAAATCTCACAACGATACAGTGGCTTATGAAACATGAGAAAAACATATAACCTTGAACACTTATAACCTTGAATTTTATTTTTGTACGGACTCGACTGGTTGAAATTTCAAAATCAGATAGGCCATTATAACATCTTCGGTTGAGATACCCACAATTAAGAACTAGGCTTACCACACCTGGGTTGGCCTAACGGATTTTGGGTTCCCGAGCCGTTCAACTTCGACTTCCTAGAGTAAACAACGCCTGCTGGTCATGCCATCTTGATGTAAAATAAAATATAAAATTTCCAAGACAAGACTATACATGCGTGGATGTGGATCTCTGGTTTCAGCGACGTTTAAACTGTATAGAGGGCCTTAAATTTCTTCGACACTGAAAAGACATGCATACATATTTTTTTTTTTGATTTTGGTTTTTCTTCCAGGGACGAAGTTTTTATGAATTTACAGTTAATTCCGCAGTTAGATATGATAGGGAAAGCGCTGAATAAGTATTTATATTATCACGTCATATTTATTATTGCGTCAAATAATAGGTGATTTACGAGAAAAAGAAATGCAAAATCTAGTACTGTAAACCCACGGCAGAGACATGTTTATGCAGATTTTCGTATTTCGACTGTATGCATTTTTCTACTCCGTGTATTTACAGTACTTTTCTCTACATGTCGCAAAATATTTGGTGTATACTGTGACTACGTATGCCTACAGAGATTTCACAACAGTGAACATCAGCTCACAAATACCGCTGGTGGAGTTGCCTTGAAATCAATAATACAAAGCAGAAATCGCACGCGGAAACAGGAAACTTGAGATAAGTTCTCTTACAAACACAGAAAACGGTCTGGAGAGTTAAGGACATTATCAGTGGATTAGGCTGGTGGAGGTGCGGAGGCAATGAACGCTAAGCCGCTAGAAATCGAATTATACCAGACGTCAGACATGGGAGAGAAGACGGTGTTCAGAATTTAGACGGCGTCATCGCATGGCGGGAGAACCGAATATGACGTTACCGATTGGAGAATGAATTAAGGCTTAACGCCACCTTGGCAATATTTCAATCATATCGTGGCGAGTTAGACTGAAGAGGTGTGTTAGAAATTATAAGCACGATGGAAAACCCCCTCAAACTCCTGATGAGTTCGATGGCTCGAATCCCGCTCTCGCGCGATTTCGGCTGGTTTACGTCAGGAGGCTCAAGTACCTGCTGAAGGGCGTTTCCAACCATAATCATGACCACTGTCGAATTTCAGTGAAAAAATTCTTGAGTGCGACTTCAAGTATTAGGTCGAATCATACTTATAAATAAATTATACGGAAGATAAACCGACAGCACCAAACTCCATAACAGCTAACAAAATGATTCCAGCACAGCAGACAGAACTCTACATTTCTGTCCTGCTTGTCACAGGTCAAGATTATTTAAAGAATTCCTCGAACAGGAGTCCAATTGGGGTGGTCATGCCTCAAAACTAATGCGTTTGTCCTTGGCCCAAGTATAACCTATGCATAAAATTCCACTTAAATTCCTGCATAACTATTTCCGAAAAGTTCCTGATATGCGGACAGGAAGACAGGAAGGTAAAAAAAAATCATTCAACGATCATGACAAAACAAAAATACACATCCAGTCATGCCGACATTATGAAGGTAAAGTCTTCTACACAGACCTTCAAATTGGGAATATCAAACGATGTCCTCTGCAGGCTGAATGTCAAGAAATAATGTATTTTAAGCGAGACTGCAAAAGAAAATCTGACATAATTGTGTCACATGTAAAGACGAATGAACACACTATCCACACAGTCCTGAACATGCAGCAAGCCAATTTATTAAATGTTGGTGATTTCAACGAGCTTTTATCTTACCCTTTGATTCCACCGGGCGCATGCTTTGCGCTCTTAAAAACATTGGAGATTTAAAGATTTTCACAATCAGTTTGGTTGTCTCCGTGTTGGAGTATTTGCCTTATAAATTTCGAATTTAGCCTTATGGCAAGAAAAATGTAGCTTATCCATCTGACTTGCCGGTACTTCGTGTAAGAATTAAAGATGCCACCTTATCCGTGATTTTTGACAAAATTTTGACGAAATTCACCGAAGGCTTTGAAACATGTCATGTAAGACAGAGGGCATTACATTCACATACCAAACAATATCAAGATGACAGTATCTATTGCAACAGCAGGGCAGATCTGATGCTTTTGTTTTCCTTTAAAAATGTTCTTTTTTTTTTAATTTTACATTTACATTTACCACCATATAATAGAACTGATGGGATATTTCTACAGACAATGAAATTAAATAATATTTATTAACAGTAATTCTGACGGATTCATGTTTTGTTTTTGTGGTCTTCCAACGTGTATATAAAAAGGTTGCTGTGTACAGCAGTTTTCTCTCCAGAACCGCAGATGTACACCTTGTAAATTATAGATCATCGCTTGTTAGACCATAATTTTTGGCCAAAAAGACTGAAAGGCCTAGCGTTTTTAGTTGACAAAAACCTTGTCCCATGACAAATAATGTTCGGTCCATTAATGCATTCGCACGTCTTTACCAGTACAATTGAGTAGGGCCCCATACCGATCGATACACATAAATTATAAACGGGTTTCGGTTATCATACAATAAAATAAGCTATTCCGATACTTTCTGAAGACTCACTTCTCTCCACTTGGTGAAATCGTAACTTCACGCAACAGTTGGCATTTCGTTTCACACTCCAGATATGATTGACTGATGTCTTCATTTGCCTTGATTTTAACAACTGGCTGGTAAGCAGATAAATTATTGGATACTTGATTAATTTCCACTATTAAGGTAAAATATCGTGTCGTTTAGCTGTGTGTGTATAGAATATGTAATGTAAGGACAACTGAATACTGAGAAATATTGTTCTCCAAAGGATTAGGCCTGCATGGCCTGCATGGTAAACCAGGGGAAAGAACTCTTGAAAAGTTGTTATAATTGGCTTCTGTATGTAGTTCTGTACCTTGTTCAGAAATGATGTCAATGGACCACTGTATAATTTCCCAGCTGAGGTTTTCATCACCCATTCTAACCCGATGATGATATCTAGCTAAGACGAAACAACAGATACAAAAATTTACGCTCCACCCGTCTTTCTTTCAAAAACTGATAGACCACTACACATGTTGCCTTATGCTAGAGTGATGGAATTTTCTGATTAACGTAGAAACCTGTGTGGAATTTGAACACGTCACCGGGTTGTTTTGTATTATTAGATGCATGGTGGCCCTGTTCGTGGAATTGCAAAAGCAAAATCTGCTCAAGTTACCCAGTAGTTTCAACTGTTCCATGTAAGACCTTAAACTAAATTGGCCCTGTATATATATATTTTCTTCTATCTCTTTCTATTTTTAGTTAAGATTGTGATAAATGACAAAAAAAACCTTTGCGCATTGTGAAAAATGTTCTCCAGCAGGGCGTTAAACATCAAACAAATTATATCCTGCAGCTGCCAAACACCAGTCATGCTTTAACTTTGACATGGATACATGCATATACATGTAAATATTTAGCAAACAACTCTAGGCAAACTGGAGGCCTCCGCGGCTCAGTTGATTGGCGCACTAGCGCAGAGCAATACCCCAGGAGCCTAACACCCATGCGGCTGCTGTGAGTTCAAGTCCAGCTCATGCTGGCTATCTCTCCGGGCGTACGTGGGAAGATCTGCCAGCATCATTTCACAAATCACGGATTTCTATTTCATTATTCAATGTAATACTGATTACAGTGCGTAATTACACCTGCTAAATAAGATTGACAAGATACCAATCACCACACTGCATGGTCCAAGTGATTCCTTTGCTTCCGCTAACTTCATCATATTTTTACGAGTATTCACTCTATGTATTATAACATTTGATACAATGGATCGTTATTCTGCGAATATCGATCGGAGAATATGATCAAAACATTAGGTCTGTGCAGACACAGTACAGATATACGCATCAGGCATAATACAGATACAGTACAGATATACGCATCAGGCATAATACAGATACAGTACAGATATACGCATCAGGCATAATACAGATACAGTACAGATATATGCATCAGGCATAACAGAGATCTAACAAGCGCCCAAGGTATTGTGAATTAAGTACAATCGTATTGTGCATCTTTAAAAGAGCTGTTCGTTATGATGAAGTAACGTACATGATAACCATCTCAACACAAATTAATATTCATTACACACAAACATTCAGGTATAGCTGATATAAGATGTCTGATAGAACTGTAAATATGGAATATGGTAAAGTTTGGCCTCTTGCTAAGTAACGTGTACACACGTGTGTACCATGGATAGACACAGGGTTGATATCTGAATATGAAGCGCATGGTAGATAAACAAGACTAATACACCATATGAAAGTGTTGACAATCAATGTAGAAGTTAACCCGACGTAAAGGTACCATTTCCCTCTGCTACATATATGCAAAACCTCACAGAGAATCACATTTGCTGTGATGTTATTCTCACGACTCAATTAGCTTGTTGTGCAAGCCGATCAGGTGAGTTTTAGCTATGTAATTATAAACCAGGTAGGATTTTATATCAAATGCAATTGATAAAATTACCCCCAGTTATTAAAAAAAAAGAGAAATACAATGGACGAACTAAAAATCCCAACAGTGTATATTATAACCGGACGTACAATAATTCATTTCTGTTTATCCCCACTACCATCACTTTGGTATCAGACAGTATTTTCGTGTATACAAATGTAGCACCATTTTCATAAGAAGACGATTTGCATGATCCCTAGGAAATTTAAATCTATCTTTAAAAAAATCATCACAAGTAATGTCAATTATTTCGCCCACTCCACAATCCTGTTAAAGAGACCCAGTCACATGGCAGGGTGTATGTAAAAGTTGAGTATACCGGATACGGACGCCATTACTCAAACTTAATTGGTCAATCTCCCACCATCCACTGGAAGTGTGCTGCCATGAATCATAGCGGCCTTATCACTGAGCAGAAAGAGTACAGCATTGACCACATCTTCTACCTCTGTTAAATACAAAAATGAAAATCCGTTTACAGCTCAAAAATGATTTACAGTTCTATATATCAACTGGATCCACAAATATAAATCAGTAAATTTCACTTTAGTTTTCAGTTTTACGATTTCTTTGCACCGTTACCTGGGAACAAGGAAAGTAGGCCAAAGCTTTAAAGAAAATGAATGTTTTACGATTATTTTACGATTACGATTTGGGATTATTTTTACAAACCATAACAGAAATAGTGTCCAAAGTTCACAAAGGTATTCCAACGGATGTGCAAATTCACTGTTTACATTTTGTTCTGTTTTCGTCTATGCTCTGAGCAGACATGGATACCTGCAAATCGGCCTATTGGAGTCCTGGCTAACTGAGGTCCAGATTTAGCAGGATCTGACCACGCCTTCTGACCTAGCAACGTCATCACCACGGTCGGGTTGACGGCGTTAACACGGATCTTGGGGGAGGGGGACAAAAACAAATTGTTACACATGCAAAATCTACCACCACCTGTTAGGCTAACTCTCGGGTTCGTATGATAACGATATTTGCTCGGTGTAAATGTAATTTGAACAAGAAAGTAGGGCATTTAAAAAGTGAAATTATTTATCTGACTAGAATTTTATGCTGTAGCTCAAGAACATTTCTCTTTTTTGACAGACGCCAGAATTACGGTGGGAGGAAACCAAGCAGCGCCCGAAGGAAACCCTGGATCAATCGTTTGTTGTTGGAATCCTTTCCACCTGCGACCGGATAGGTGCAACTCACTGCACTGCTTAGAGGCTCCTAAGTCATCGTATACAGAGCTAGCAAGCTAAGCACTCGGACACAGATGCAACCCAAACCGGGATGTGTAACAGAGATGCGTGACAGTCGGGCATCGGCATCTTTATTAAACCAAGCCACCATGTATATCGCTACGATTTTGTATCTCTCTGGTTTTGGGGAAGTGTCTGATTTGATAAGATGAAAATGGGTATGGGCCGCCGCGAAGGTAACTACTGAAAAGTTAAGGGCCCCCAATGTCGCCTGACCATGGCTTTGTAGTGCTAATGTAATGTGCACTAATGTTTAAACATGGCCTATAGCCAAAATCCATTTTATGTTGCGCCTTGCATGTATGTGCACGGCATAGCGGGCCAACTTACTTTGTGGGGTCCGAGTTCTAAGGCCATTCCCTTGGTCAGCATGTCCAAAGCGGCTTTGCTTGCACAATACACAGAATGGGCAGGCAAAGCAAGCATCGAGGCTTGACTGGAGACGTTTACCACGGACCCCTCGACCCCGCGCTCGATCATCCCTTTACATACGATCTGAAACGACAGATATGTATGTATGTACGCTTCGGTTTAACGTCATACCCAACAAGTTTTCAGTCCTATGACGACGATGAGTCCTTATGGAATGTATATGTACTGTGTGTTATTGTAGCAGAGCGAGTCCACGCTGGGCACCTGTTTCCTTGTTCTAACTTCTCAATACTGAACGCCAAGTGAAGGAGCAACAAGTACCATTTCTGAAGTCTTTGGTATGACCCGACAGGGATTTGATCCCAGATTCCAACCCTGTGGAGGACTAAAACGACAGGTATACTGTTGTCAGTAGTCCTGCAGTCTGAGTCATTTTTGATGTTCACAGGTATATGGAGATCTATAGGTCTTCATCAAAACTGTTCTCCGTGTTGTAGAGTTTTCCTACTTGGTGGGAAATACTCAGGCATTTGGCTTGCTTTTTTTAACTATTATGCATGTCATTATTGGAGGAATGCACAGTTTCTCTTGTCGCACATGGTTAGTCCATTTAATGAACAACATATCTAAATCTTTACTTTTCCAAAAACACAGAGAGAATTGGAAATTCTTACTTTTAGCACTCCTAACAATGTCCCAAAAAATCAGAGGAATGATACAGTGCTTTTACAATAGGAAACAAAAGTCACGACGCCAGTGTGGTAATTGTGGTCACTGAGTAACAGCTCACATACCTTCATACTTACTAACATATATACCTACCTGAGACACATTGAACACTGCCTTCAAGTTGATGTCAAAGATCCTGTAAATAACAGAACGAATACTGTAAACATACCATCATAAAAGGCACCTTATCGTGTTTCCAGCAAGTGCCAACACAAATCAGTACAACTTCCCATGTCAGTTTACTTTGGCGCTAACTTCGCCGCTGACAGACAAATTGTTTTCTACTGTTTAATATGCATATAACGTTAAAAACATCAACTTGGGACAAGATGTAGGCCTTCCTAGATAAGTAAGAACTTGTCTGGCACACAGGAAAAGTGAAATGAAATAAGAATTGATCTTTAAGAATAAGTTAATAATGGACAGAGCTAAAAAAAAAATCAGTTTCCTTATTATTTTTATTTGTTTATTCCTCAATAGAGTAAAATCATTGTGACAACACATATCCATAAACATATCCATAAACATATAAATATTTGCATGAAGGAGTTCAATAGGATTCACTGTATTTTACACAGTAACTCAGGTCCACTGAAAGCTTGGACCGAGTCATTACGGGAGGTAAATATGTATTAATTTATACTTACCTGACTGATTCAGTTTTACGCCAAAATCAAGAATACCTGGATGGATAATAAGTATTGGTCTACCTGGCGGCTCTGCAAAAACAATATAGAACTATTCCAAAGCACACAAATGTACGTACTTACCGATCATACGCCTCCGTCGTTACGTCCATGAAGTTCTGTAGAATGTTTGTACCGGCGTTGTTGACCAGCAGATCAATGGGGCCGATGTTCTGGACGGCTTTCCTGGTTTCCTCCCAATTCGCCAGGTCCACTTGCACAGTATGAACACTGGGTATCTGAAGGGGGATTTGATGTCACCATATGGTAAGTGTAGTTGTGTCAAAACCATTGCGTCTTGACGTTTGCAGTACAGGATATATATATATATATACATATATACGTGGGCGATCCAGACAGAGAGTTTTAAAGGTCAGCCATATTAATGTTTAAATACAACCTGTAAATTTACAGGAATTAAATGTGAAACCTAATGTAGTCAGAAAATGGACCCCTGTTGCCAACGTTTGTATTTATGTAATTGTATGTTTGAGTTTTACGTCATATTGAACAATTTGTCAGCCATATAATGACGAGAAGGCCTTAGTATGTATATATATATATATACTGTGTCTTATAATACAAGGGCGAGTCCATGCCGTCCAAGTGCTGCTGCCACTGGAACATCATGTCGATACTGATATTATACTGAAATCGGGCTGGCCAGTCCTGTTTCCTTGCTCCTCTCAGTGCTGAGTGCCAAACGAGGCAGAAACCAGTGCCATTGCAAAAATCTTTGATCCCGCATCTCCTGACCATACATGGGCTACCTTTGTACGGTGCTATTAGAGCACTTTGGGTTTCTGCATTGGGTTTTGACTGGACTTCTCATACCTCATGTATCTGCACTTTTGTCTTTATTACAATGTGTCCCTGTCTATGTGTTTTAATCTCTGTACAAATAGCATGTTGTTCTTGTTCCAGTCGAAAAGTTTCTAATACCCACCCAAAAGTGAACAAAAACACATTTACCTCAGCTTTCAGGCTGTCGAGGTCGGCCTGAGTCCGACTCAAAGCATAAGTCTCCGCTCCACATTTGACCAGGCTCTCAACCAAACCACGACCGATTCCTGTAGTGGAATAAAAAACAGTTCTTGCCATTGAGTACGTGTTTATCTTGTCCAAACAAGCCTTTTGTCATCGGCCCCGCAGCTATGTGATGAAGTCACAGAAAAATAATGTTTATGGAAAGAAACATTTCAGATTTGTAACCCATGGAATAAATGTTGTACTTCGGCAAACTACAGAACTAGAAATGTTAATAACCTAAGAGAACAGACCACCTTTAGGGTCCATAAGGCCATTTTGAGCTTATTCCAAACAGGGTTATGGTCTTCATTATTTGAAAAAAAAAATTACAGTGAGTAAAATACAAATAAACATTAAGTTTCTACGGTGGCCGTTTTGCACCAAACTGAACTCACTGAAGTACAGTGACATCACATATTCCTTTTTGTTGCAAAGCAACGACTGAGCGCTACATCTGTACATTCTATACAAATATACCTGTAGTACTACACCTGTATCTGAATTTAATGCAGGAATATAACAGTTACAGTGTGTTGAGAAGCATAAAAGAATATGTGACCTCACAGAGCTTCAACATGTTCAATGTCCAAAAAAATTAGCACCTCTGTCTTCATTATAGTTTTAATCACTTTCAAAAACACTAAAAAGTAATAATATAATAATAATATTTGGAATCAGCATGGGATGGTCTTTTACATGATGTATAATTTATTTTAAGGTGGTCTTTCCTTTTAAATTTAAAGTCACCAATGGGAGCAGGACAAGACTCAGCGAGTAAGGTGTATCATTCTTGACCATGAGGGACACAAGATGCAGGTTCAGTCCCGGTTCTACCGTGCATGCCCTTGTGAGTGCGTTACTGATCCACTGGTCGTGCCCTTGTGAGTGCGCTACTGATCCACTGGTCGTGCCCTTGTGAGTGCGTTACTGATCCACTGGTCGTGCCCTTGTGAGTGCTTTACTGATCCACTGGTCGTGCCCTTGTGAGTGCGTTACTGATCCACTGGTCGTGCCCTTGTGAGTGCGTTACTGATCCACTGGTCGTGCCCTCGTGAGTGCGTTACTGATCCACTGGTCGTGCCCTTGTGAGTGCATTACTGATCCACTGGTCGTGCCCTTGTGAGTGCTTTACTGATCCACTGGTCGTGCCCTTGTGAGTGCGTTACTGATCCACTGGTCATGCACTTGTTTGCTTGCACACAATATTTCGACCATTTCACGTTGCGTGTACATTGTCCACTCACTCACAGTTCTCTCTCAGAGCGAAATATTCGCAAATCCATAATGGGAGACTCTGACAGGCCACCCAAAAGATTTCCAATCGTGGTAAAGATGCATTGTTCCCTACTGTTGCGCTGCAGTGCTTGTGTACTACCTAACTGCTGTGTGAACCCACATACACCTAAAGGTGTGACGTGCTATGGGAAAGAACAAAGGAGTACACAGCTTAGGACTCTTGGTAAAGGCAGGATAGAGTTTTACAAGTTCCCCATTAATTTAGTTATTTCTCGGATTGGTGTTTTATGTGCACTCAAGAATATTCACAAGCACGGCAACATCTGTATTTTTGATTGACCATAAGTGTAGAAAGTTTTCAAAAGGTGGGCGGGGGGAGGGGGGAAGGGATTATCACAGCAAATTGGGCAAGCGTCCAGGGGCGCCCCATGGGCCCAGGAAGACGACTATCGGAAAGCAATTCGCCGTCTGTAACTTGGTACTAAAGGCATTTTTGTGTAAGTCAATGTACAAAGTATACTGGGTCAAATTCATTAAGGTATTTTAAGTTGGATTTAAACTACCAAAAGTTAGCGAAACATCGTGAAATGTGACTTAACAGAGGGAATACATGTATTATCCATTTCCAAACCCTGAGGGTCCTGGGGCCATCTAGGCCCCTGAACTACCTGAACTGTAAGCCTACACAGACACGCATTTGTCTCAAAGCAAAAAACATTAATGACTTTATTTCTCAACATGTTCAATTTTATTAGCTACTAAGATATTTCTGGTGACCGTTCCATACAACTCAGGGCAAGTGCGACATCATGAAGTGTGGAGTGGCTCAAGCAGACGAAATATTATCCCTGGCCAATAGGCCAAGGTCCATGGGCTGACTAGGCCCCAGAAGCCCTGACTTTAGATACCTGGAGACATGTTTTAGGCGATTTTTGGCAGGTTAAATTATGATATGAAGCTGGGATAAACTGACTTTTCTGTGGAACGTCCTGTAATTTGGTGGTGCTGAAGCAGCAGAACTATTGTCACAGGCACATAGGCAAGGGTCCAATGGCCTTGGAGTCTCAGCTTTTAAATAATGGGAGACCCTTTCTGGACGATCTTTTGCTGTCCAAAACTGTGAGGGGTTACCAAAAATAAAAACAACTGCAAATTTTTCCTTTCCGTGTAAGAGACTATAATTTTGACATGGTGTTAAAAATGAAATTATGCTATATCTGAGTCCAATATGCTAGGTTCCAAGGGTAGCTAGGTCCGGAAGCTCCAGCCTTTGTAACCAGCCAGAGAAAAGTTTTGTGCAGTTTTTGTCATGATGGGATGCGGGAATAAACATATTACCTTACATCCTGCGCATGTTTGTCCTTTTCATGTACATTACGTGAGCTGAAATAATTTTACACCGGCCACAACAAGTCGGGGGGAAGCAAAAACATACTTTTGCCCACCCCCACCACACCCACCCTCTTCAAAAAGTAAAGGCAACTGCCTCCCTTGCTCGTTCCCTCCCCCCACCCGTTTTCCCCGCCTATGTAGACATAGTACCTTGCGTAAACAAAGTAACGTTGCTGTGCGTGTTTGCATGTACAGCACTGTGCTCCACTCGTGTGCATTAGCTTTAAACAGTATATATAGTGAAGTGACACCTTCCCGTCTGAAGACGCGTCAACATCTTCTTCGCTCTGATTTGTGGTAAACGCTTTTTTACCTCAATGGTTTATCGTTTTTTTTTCTTATTATTCAGCTGTATAAACAAATCATGATTAGATAAGCCCTTGAGATTCACATGAACGGAGATAATCTTTGGAAACAACTTATGCAAATATTAGGATTTGATCCAGGAAGAGCAAGGACTATTGTTTTGAATGAGAACATAAACAATACCATTACCTTTCCCAGCACCAGTGACAAGGGCCCGCTTGCCGTCAAACCGTATTTCCATCATAAATAATGAACAGCTAGTTCGGTGAGATTTAGGTCAGTCGTCTTGAAAAATTGGGTCTGTAGTGGCGCGTAAGAAGTTGATAAAAATACCGAATCTGGTTCATAGCACTAGGCCTGCCGCACGATTGTCTCAAGACGTGTCTAAACCATGTACCAGGAATAAAAAGTATATAAAAATAATAAATAAGATATATTTATGATGAAGCAAGTTCTGCATGAACATGTGTCAGAAGAATGTTATTAATGTTGACTTACCTGTTTGTTTACCTCAAATAAGGACTAATATAACACTGAACACTGAGTCAGCCACAGCTTCATGGTGAGGGAGTTATTGTATCTCAGTCCGAGGATTGGGTTAGAACATTTTATAATATTTCGAGCCGTCAGCTTTTATTAAGCGAATGTTCGATGAACTTGTATGCGTGTGTAATGTTTTATGTCTGTGCCGTCATAGCCTTCATAAAATTCGACATAAATTCTTGAAATCTTACCGGTAGTCTTGAAAATCTTGAAATCTTGAAAACCTTGAATGAAATGTTCAAATCTTGAAATGTAAACATCTTGAAATTCTTGAAATGTCGAAATCTTAAAATCCTTGAAATCTTAAATGAAATCTTGAAAACCTTGAAATCTTAAATGAAATCTTTAAACCGTGGAATGAAACCTTGAAATCTTGAATATGTTGAAAACCTTATAATGTGGAAAATTTTGAAATCTGGAACACCTGCATAGCTTCGTCTTGCATGAAAATCTTGAAATCTTGAGAACCTGTAATTTTTGTCTAATTGGTAGTCAAGTCAAAGTGAATGGTATATTTTTAAAGTATAGCTCTTGTAACACACAAAAGACGACGATAAATGGTTTTGCGCGTTCAAATCAGCCTCCGTCGATTTATGTATATGCTGTAAATAAAAAACAGCTCCATAGATCGGTGTGGTGTGGAGTTGTATTAGTTTTCTAATTATACTTTATCCGGGCTATACCAGGCAAGCTTCCAAATAAGACGGAATGTTACGGAACAACAAATTTTGTTGCTGTTGTTGTTGTTGCTTCGCTTTGCTCTCTCTCCCTCTGAAAAGACAAGATTGGCTGCAAATAATTCATGTACATTTGCTTTTCCACTTTGTATCTTTCGTTTTAGGTCCTACTTTTTGTATAATCGGGCACCAGTTGGCTCCCCAGCTGGAACAAGATCGTCGATTGGTCCAATCAGAAATTATAAGCCAATCACAGAGGGTAATACATATACTTAGACGGAAACGCAGCAAGCGTGTTGTCACCGAAAACAGAGTAATGTAATGTTAGAATTTATACTTACAGAAAGGTAATGATCATGACATTCCTTGTCACCAATTTGGTAATGTACTGTTCGAATTCAAGAGTTCGTTTATGTTGCATGTAAATTGCTAAAACAGTTGAATACACGGGAGCCAAGGATGGATTGTAGAATTACTAGGAAGTTCAGATCTCGGCGGAGCGGCAATGCTTGACGACTCAAGTCAAAACAGCACTTCGTAGACTGGAGTCGTGAATGATGGTAGTGAAGGAGTGAAGATATGATGTGCAGCAGAGTTTTTAATTATATAACTTTGATTCATATTGTGTATTTATGTAACAATAATAAGCACAACTTGAAACCCAATACCATAATCTGAACGTACATGTATTGTCCTGGTGGTTCCAAGTGGTTGGAAAATTTTAAGCTTGACTGTTACTGTAGTGTAGGCTAATCGGCCTAGTCATTCTGACTGTAAACTGTTTTCTGAAAAATTGGAGCCTCTTGAGGGGGAAATCTTTCTTATATTGTCAAGTGTGACAGTGTGACAAGTGTGTCAAGTGCTTGAAGACAGGTTGTTTTATTCGTAGTTTTGTAGTGATGTTATAGCAGCTCTGAACCAATCAACAACACTGCCTTTGATCACGTGACTACAGCAGGCAAGGTGAAAACAAACAACATTTAACTCAGGCGAAATAGGCCTTAAATTAGATTTTGCCCTAAAAAATGAAAGGAAAGCTCTTAGACAAGAAATTTTCTGGAAAAGTTAATCGGAATTTATCTAGCCTTCAAATATGACAGTTTTTGACACCTGCAGTTCATTAAACTTTAGAAATTGGTAAAAATCAGCATTTCACTTTTTTAGCTCAATGTTATATATCACCCCTGCCCCTTGCGAAGTACCTGGATGCTCGAAGCTACGAATATAGCCTCAGCGAGTTGTTCGTTCGTGGCAGTTCCGCAGTAGGCGGACACTAGTGCATATGTCGAAAGTGAGGATCTCCGTGGCCTTGGTGCACATCAGTATTTGGCGAATCGAGCATGTTTGCAGTTTAAGAAAATGTACATACTACAAACATTTATGACTTCTTTGTTTTCTTTGAACTTTTCTGGGGCTTTTAGTGGCTACATGCATACGTCTCTGTAGCGGATTTAGTTCACACGTGTATGTACCTTTTACCAGCACAAGTGTGATAACTCTAGTAACGTACAGGCTAGGCCTACACTGTCTACAGGTTTACTGGCAAGCCATTTTGATTTAGAATTTTTCTTAGACATGATTCCATTGTTTTTATAAAGTGAATCAACACCAGAAAGTATTCAAACTGGTGTCCAGTGATAAGCTTGACCATGGCTTCACAAACCCATGGCTATATAGCTGTCAGATTAAAGCTAATCTGACAGATATGGAACTGGAATGACAACTCCCATGCCCCTACCCACCAAGAAATCTCTGAACTGGGCGGTCAGAATTGATTTTTTTTTAGCAGTATAATCCTTTTGATTTGTACAATTTTCCCGTTGATAAGGAGATAAAAGTCGAGTCCGTTTGGTGACGGCTCGATACCGGTACTACTGATTTCTCAAAATAATAAATATGGTCGATAAGTGCTGTGCTACTTGTACCCTCACTTCCGACATATGCACAAATGCCACCACACAGAACTGCCATGGACAAACAACTCGCATAGACCCTATTAGCACCAGATCACACACACTGTCAGAAATGACACAGTCATCCCCAAAGTTTTGTTGAATACATGTAACTACAAGCCATTGAGCTCTGATCCAATGTTACAAGTAATTAAAAAAAATTGATTTATATTGCCATAAAATAATCTACAATCGCTTTTCTCAGGGGTCTGAAGTAGCTCTTAATTTACATTACGTATTATAGTCTTCGACTTGTCATTGTGAATTATGTATCCTGTTCAGTTTCTTTTTGTAGGTTTTCAAAAATATTCACAAACACTTATTTTTTTACAGATAACTTATGGTTGAATGGTACTGGTGAGAGATCTATAACCTTGATGAACCAGCTGATTGAGACAGCACGCTCCTGCTACTTCAGTGTAGCCAGAAAACTCTCCTCATCTTTGTTGTTTTTCTTCAATCTGGCGTGGAGGACACGTGTCAGTCTTCCATCATTGCTGACAGTGACATTCTTAGTTTTCGACACGGTAGTTTACGTTGAGGTAGAATTTGACTAACTGAAGCTGTGTATGCAAATTGAGAAAATGTAGGATTGGTGGTGCATTTGTTAGGATTTTGTAAACAACTTTCATGTAGCTCCAAAGCAAACTTTTCAGTATGTAGGGTGTAAATATTCACCTATCTTTCATCACATTCCATCCATATTTGAAGATAGAGCTGCATTAGGGGGTGGTCTTGCTGGAAAATGATCTGTCGGTTTATCTTGAAATCAAGGTGAAGGAAAACGACTTGAAATGGCCAGAAGTGTGAGAGATCTGAGGGAATTGATCTGCGTTTCTCGTCTTACTTATCATGAAAGTGACGAAGAAGCGTCGAGTGACACAGACAGCTCAATTATCGAAAATGACTTGAAGAAACTTGGTCTGGACAATGGCAACTCTGACGATGTTGTCCACTCGGGTCTTTGTAAGGATGTATCAAACAAAGCCCCTGTCAGTGACGTGACGAGAGTGTCTCCTGATTCAGGATTCCTCACTAACGGCTCCCCACCAAGCACAAGTGGCTCTCGGCATGAATCTCAGGCCGTCACAGAAACCAATGGCGCTTGCTCTGTTGTTATCAGCCCTGCACCCTCAGGAAGTTCGGGTTCATCCTCCACAAAATCTCCAACAAAACGCAAACGTAAAAAGAAAAAGAATACTCTCTTAACCAAGCACGATCTACCTAAGGCAGCAGCATTGCCCCCAGTTAGTAGTTTTGGTCGAGTTTCCACTGATTCACAAGGACGTGGTGAAAACTCAGGAGGCTCTAGCACCGCGTTTTGTTTCGACTCCATGTTAACCTACATTGATGCGAGCATTGTAGCCAGCTGGCTTCAGCGAGCCAATGAGAACGTGACGGAGATGTCAAGATTCTGCAACTACGAAGACAGCTTTGTACAGTTTGCTCATTTCTGGTTGACCTGCTTCCCAGATGTACAGAGAACATCTATATACGAGATGGAATTTGACATTCTCGTGGATGAGTTTAATTTAGCTTTTGCTGTGGGCCGACAGTCCGGAAAAGTGACGAGAAAGGACATTGTGAATTTGCTGGGTGCTATATACAAGGAGTACCCTGGTACGTTGCTCAGCTCCAAAGGGTGCTATGTGTTTCTCAATTACATGGATGTGTTATCGTCTGACAGAACTGCTGAGTACAAACAGTTGCTGTCTGATGTCAAATGCTCAACGAGAAACAAACAATATGCTCAGTGGCTATTGGCAGCACGCAGTTTTGCTCTTGTCAATGTGTGGTCAGCAGTATTAAACTTTTACCGGAACTTGCTTGGTAAAACTCCTGTGGCAGGTTGTCTCCCCTTACCTTCCAGCATTCGGACAAAGAACATACATCATCAAAGGATGTATCAAGCAATCAGGTAAAAACATGCAATGAAATTACATTTTGCATCGTATTTGCAGGAACTAAACCTATAAAATGTGCATCATTGAAAGGGCTATTTCTTACTGATTCCACATATGGTTTTCATGTATAATTTTGTTTGTCCTTGTAGTTCTTTCAATCTAAAGTATGGGAAAAAATCCACCACAGAACATTAATCATTTCTCTTGGTATTTTATTCACTGTAAAAAAAAAACCATCTGGATGACCATAATTGGAATAGCACAAACATTCCACATATGGCACTTTATTGAAAGTTGAACTTTAAACTGCCCTGTTTCCTCCCATAGTAATGCTGGCTGCTTTGGTGTAAGTGAAATATTCTTGAGTTCGGCACAAAACACCAATCAAGTACATAAATTAAATTTGATGTTAAGTTGTCCTCAGTATGATTTGCAAATGCTATACCCATAGAACTGGCTTAGCTTATTTTATGGGAATTCCTTTTGCACAGAAATAGCTTTAATAATAGTACTGCCAGCATGCCTCTATTCATAGAGTTTATCATTGTTCCTTTCTAACCACAGTATCCTTTACTGAGGCATGTTGCATCAGTGGATCTTCGTATGTCACTGTGCTCATTAGCTTTCTGACACTTCATGTTATCCTTGTGGTTCCCTCTCAGTGGATCTTCATACGTCACTGTGTTCATTAGCTTTCAGAAACTTCGTGTTATCCTTGTGGCTCCGTCTCAGTGGATCTTCATACGTCACTGTGCTCATTAGCTTTCAGACACTTCATGTTATCCTTGTGGTTCCCTCTCAGTGGATCTTCATACGTCACTGTGCTCATTAGCTTTCAGACACTTCGTGTTATCCTTGTGGCTCCGTCTCAGTGGATCTTCATACGTCACTGTGCTCATTAGCTTTCAGACACTTCGTGTTATCCTTGTGGCTCCGTCTCAGGGGTCAGTTTTTAGTGGACCCATTTACATCTGGCATATTTGTGCCAAGTTCTCTGAAAGGTAAATGGATGTTTGTGAATAGAAAGTCCCCTTGATTCCATATCTGCTAACTGGTTTGTCATGGGTTTTGTTTTGTAGGGCAGACTTTGTGGATGTTGTCCACTACATGCTGAAGTGTGGACATGTGGATGCTCAGGATACAGATAGTCAGGGCAGGACCTGGATCTTCACAGCTGTCATGCACAACGCCTCAAACGTTCTTGTCTATCTCCTCAACAGGGTAAATATCTAGTAAACAGAGCTACTTAGACAGGGAATGAATGAGTGATCGATTATACATGTAGCCTAATACCTTGTTGGCTGTATTTCAACCATATATGGCAAATTAATACAGAGACATGTATCACATCGCAGTCTGAGAATTTTGAGGAGATGGATTTTTGACCTGCAATGGCTTTGAGGAGTCAGGACATACGGTGTTATTTTTCTCTGTTCTGTGACCAATTTCTTCACCCATGATTGAACCATGCTGTTGGCGTGTAATTGAAACATAAGAACACAAGTGTAGCGCTAAACCAACAGTCTCATAGCATATTAGTACAGTACATGATAACATTGTCATCACAGATGTAGGGGGCCTCTGTGGCTCAAGTGGTTAGTGCGCTAGTGCAGCTTAATGACCCAGGAGCCTCTCACTCACGCTGTCGCAGTAAGTTCAAGTCCAGTTCATGCTGGCTTCCTCTTTGGCCGTACGTGGGAAGGCCTGCCAGCAACTTGCAGATGGATGCGGGTCTCCTCAGGGTCTATGCCCACCATAATGCTGGCAGCCATCATGCAAGTGAAATATTCTTGAGTATGTCATGAAACACCAATCATATAAATAAATAACTGAATCATAGATGTGTTACTGCAATGAGTGATTGTGGAAATAGATCGTTTCGTATAGTAAAGGGAAAGATTTGTGGATAAGAGTGAAGATAAACTTGCGTTTTATAGAGTGTATCATCAGATCTTCATCTGTCCGTCTATTGTTTGTTTGATTGATTGTGGTTCATAGTCGCTTTAAAGATTATTGGTGTCATATCACTATGCAGTCGCCTTGTAGCAAGCCACACCCAGTGCCATCATATCTATATTTTTGCCCCCATTGGAACACATTACCTAAGACAGCAGACACAATGCCCCACCCAGTCACATGTTCTGACATCAAACTGACCAATACTTGCAGGGGTTTTTCTAGCCAATTTCGTTTTAGAAAACTCAGTTTGATCAAATAAGAAAACTAAATATTTAATATGAAGGGCTCAATTTATTTCAAGAAAGCTAAATACCAATTTTGTCTATAACTCAATTTTTCCGATATTTCTGGTTGTGGTAACCACAATGAGAAAGTGGCTAGAAAACCCGACATCCTCTTGTGATGAAGGCCAAGCATGATAGTGCCAAGATTACTGATGTTAGTCTTAGGTAGGACTCAATTTGGAATTGAACCCTTGATTTACAGTTTAGAAGGCTGATGCTCTGTCCACTATGGCATTGCAACTGTTAACTTGTCAGACTACTACACACATTTGATCTATCCTGTCTAAGTCAGTCATACCTTTGCCTTGCAGGTAAAGCCGGCCATTGATGTGAACCGATCATCAGACACAGGTAACACTGCCCTGCACGCTGCTGCTAACCAGGGCAGTGGGAAGATCACAGAGATCCTGCTACAGGCCCCTGGTATCCTGGTCAACTGTCAGAACCCACAGTGTGAGCAGGCCACGCCCCTGCACATGGCTGTCATGCATGGTAAGCGTAATGGTTACAGTCATTTACAGATACATTTCTTTGCTGTGATAGGCTTTCAATCCGTCTACTTGGACAAAATTCCTGAACAGTGTCAAGGTCTCAGCTGGCTTGAATTTTTTGTGTGGATTGCAATGAGAAGATCAAAGAAGTCAGGCAGTGTGATTGGGTAAAAATAGGATACTAAATGAAACACGATCATCTGCATGTAGCTCTCACAGTTTCACATGAGGTTGTTAGATCTCGGTGACTTTATTAGAGGTTGTCAGTAAAGCCTGTCTTTGACCAATGTATATCAAATAAAGTTGACATGTCAAAATGCATTTCTAAAGCAAATAATGCCCTTCAAATGATGCTCACTAGTTTTTCTGAAAGGAAATTAATCAAACATAACAAAAAAGCAGCAGTGTCCCTATAAGACAGATGAATCAATAAGAATCGAGCAGAATGTCACTTGCAGTAAGCTGAATTTTTGGTGGAATACGGTGAAATGTTCTAAATTACTGATGCCATGTATAAATTCAGAGACTGTATGAATATAAAGTAATCCATATATGAGAAACAGTGAAATTTGTTTGTGTTCCATTCTGACCATTCCTTCCTTCTGTGTGTTTCAGGTCACCTGGCTGTTGTCAAGGCTCTGGTAGCAGTTAAAGCCGACACCACACTGAAGATGGGAGACTTGACCCCGCTGAACATTGCCAAGGATTTTAACAGAAGTCAGATAGTTAAGGTTCTAACCAGTTCTGAATCCTGAATTCTTGTCTTCAAAAGAGGCTGATATGTACATGAAGATTTAACTTTTACGACACCTCTATCCATGTGTCGTTCAGGGGAAATGGTACACTCTTTACACATTGGACACAGTGACAGTTTGCTGTCCACATTGGACCTGTCTCTTAACTTTGTGCCTGACAAAAAAAGGGCAGGGTTGATGCTTTTGGGGCAGGGGTATTTTTAATAGAGCGAAAAAATGTGTACTTTCTGCAGGATTAAAAAGGGTCTTTCTTCCTGTTAAAGATAACAGCCCAATCTCCTAATCTGCCTCTCTGAAAGGATTGGAGGCATCTACAGTTCTTAAAACCTGATGATATGTATTTGAAACACAACACTCAAGTGGGATTAACAAATTTTATTAACAACCAATGAAATTTGTAAAATTTGCATTGCTGGAGTGGTAAACATGTATTTTTTCTAAACTTAATTCTCCTCCCTTGCATAGTAATGAGAGGACTGCAACTTCGCTGTCTGTCTGACAGACTTGAAAGTCCTTGTAAAGATTTCTTTGGGTATTTACATAGCCTGCTAGATTAGATAGGCAGAAGGCTATGTGCTTAAATGATTGGTATGGATAATGGGCTGAGATTTTATAATATCATTATGGTCGTGGGGTCATCCCCGAAAATGTGTACATAGGGAAAAGACGGTTAGGAATTCTTGATACAGTATTGCAGCATCAACTGTTAACTGGCCGTGTATGCCATGCTGTGGCTGATAAGGACTCCCCTGGTGGCATTCATCAGCTGGCAAGTCTCAACACGCCAAAGCGGACTTTGTGGCCAATTTAAACCAATTTCGGAAAAGTGAATGTAACGGAAAAAACATGATTTATATATGGGTAGTGAATACATTTGCTTACCTGTATGTAAATTTAAATAAAAAATGGACTAAGGATAACCTTTAAAATCGCTTCACTGCATATATAGTCAATGCATAACATGGTGTTTGGAGGCACATAAGCCATTCTCTTCTCCTTGGCAACCTACTCGGCTGCTCTGTTCAGTTTGTGTTATGTTTGAATGGCCTGAGATATCCTTGTACAAAGGTAAGTTTGTGTGTTATGCTGGTATGTCAAATACCTGTACTGTGTACTGTTGATTGTTTACAATTACAGCTTCTTGTGATTGTGTGTACTAAATGCCTTTGTGAACAGCCCTGCAAGAGTCAGAAAGGGTGGTTGTAAGCTTTTTCTTAAAAATTTGGGGTGAAGGAAATCAATGACGATGTAATGTGTAGATGTGAAGAAAGTATTACAGTACTTCATTGCAGTATTTTTAATATTGGTGCACCAGTATATGAATAACGGTACATAAATATGGTATCTGTACTTTGAAAAATATGAATTCTTTTGATCTACCTATACAATATAACTGTTATATTAGTACCAGAATCTATATAGGAATTATCTGACTATAAAATTACATGGGTTGGTTGAAATCTGTATTCTGTAGATCTATATGGAATGGTGATATTCTGTAGATCTGTCTTGAGTGATCAGATTCTCTAGAAGTACCTTGGGGTAGGCCGAATTGTGTAGAAGTGCATGGGAAAATGTGGTTCTGAAGTTTTACCTATTAAGGATATACGTCCAAAAGGCCAGGTTCTTTGACTGGTTGGGTGAAGCTGAATTGATACAGAACACTTTACTGATGATACCAGGGGTGTATAGACATCAAAATTTTATCCTAAAAAAAACTATCCTAACAGAAATATTTAGTTCTTCCAAGGTCATTTTGAGTATTTTTCAGATCGAACTGCCCTGTAATATAGCCATACTGAGTGTTTAAATATTTACCCTGTATAGATTAAGGAGACGCAAAGAAAATCCGTTCAAAATGAACAAATACATGCAAGGGCCACAAAACTCTGATATATTAACTGCAGACCTTGACATAAGGATGTACCATGGGATAAATTAATCATTCCCCTGGATTTTCGGCCAAGAGATCGAAATTTTGATCAGCTATGAGGGGTTATGGGGATTAATCGATCCCCTACTGTGATCACCATAAATTTCCGTAGTTATCGTTGCCTTCTGTTTGTTGTGCGTGCCATGCAAAAACTCTTCTGTAATCTGGAAAACATGACCCTCTAGAAATGTGTATTGGAACCCCAAACTCATACATTAACTTAACCACCTGATTACCGAGAAGTATTTTACATTAAGTTTCACCCTCTGTTACATATTTCCACAATCCGTGTTAGCTCCAGATAGCTTTGAGGCTCTTGCTAATATGAGAGCTTCGAAGATACCTGGAACTAAATCCGTGTAAAGGCAGAGGGCCCCCAACATTTTAAAAACTGTGTTTTCTTCATTTTAAAGATATCCCGTTTGAGGGGAAAAAAATCATGCAGAGAATGGTCATATATATGTACTGTTTTTAATAATATTGTTTGATTGATTTTGACTTTGGATAAGTGTTGATTAAAATATTAATCATTAAATTACATTTGATAATCTGTGTTTTTGTGTATTACGTCACTCATTGAGTTGACTGCATCGCATTGAGTGCAACACCCTTCACATTTCGGCTACCTACATCAACTCGTACATTGCACATATTTTGCATTGCAGTTTAAGCCTATAATTGTTTCCGCCTTTGTCGAGGTCACTTATACAAGTGCCAGCCCAACGTTTTGACGAACGAAATAAGGCTCTCCATTACAGCGCTTAGATAAATCCCCAGATAAATTTAAGAAACAGAAAAATGTGGAATTATTTGATACTTTTAGAAAAGAATACACAAGTTTATAATCACATGTATACCTATCAGAATTGTGTTTTACTGAAATACATACAGTTTTTCTTAGCTTATAGCATACTTTTGAGTTTTTTTCAACTCCGCATTCAGTATTTTAAATCTCTTAACTACCGTTTGACAGTTGTTAAGGTCGACGTCTATGAGCCCCTGGATATACATGGGGAAAGGGCATGCCTCAGTCCTGAAAGAGAATCCACCAGATCCTTTGTCGTTATATTTTAACATATATATTATTCTATTTATAATATAGATTTGTTCATAGATTTGTAGAAAACTATTCTTGGACATGGATAGAGAGAAAACCGTTTTAAATGTCTTGCATCAAGTCAGATGTTTTATGTATTGGAGCTTTCACATGGCATTGGGTGATATTTCTTGTACTATTATAGCATGTGGGAGATACAGAAATATATATGCTTGTTAAAATAAAACTTTATTTATTCTTGCGTTAAAGAATTTGTGTTTGACTGTTTTCACAGGTTTATTAACCTGGTTCCCTTTAAATTTCACTAACTACTAGTATCGCATACAATGTACTGTACATTACAAATCTTGCAAGAATAGATGAAGGGTATATTCCCAAATGGACAACCCCGGTGGTCTGGTGGTTAAAGTATCCGCCACGAGGTCAGGAGATCAGGGATCAGTTGATCCTGGGCCGGGTCATACCAAAGACTTTAAAATTGGTACTTGTTGCTGCCTCGTGTTGCGCTTGACACAGAGAGGTAAGAGCAAGGAAACAAGACTGGTCGGCCCAATGTCAGTATAATGTGAGTGGGTGGAGGGTCATGTCTGGTGTCATCGGCATGATGCTTCAGTGGCGGCAGCAGTTCGGCGACACGGAGTCACCCTGCTACAGGGATACACAGCATATATAGGTAGATTTTGATGACTCCTCGTCGACATATATCATATGGAAAAGTTGCTGAGTACGACGTAAAACCCGAGCATACATACATAAATATTCACTTCTTTTTTTTCCTTTTGGCGAAATATTTGAAGTCACGGTTAGCAGCAAAAAACATATGGGGGCGTGTTCAAAATGTCAGCTGTTCGACGCTTGCTTGAGGCTGCATATGTGAGTAGATGACGTATGTATGTATGGGTTTTGCTCTCAATAGGTGAACCCTGTCGGCAGAGTGACTTTGATAATCTCAGTTCGGATTATTGGTGGTCAGCCAAAGGTCACGTTTTCACATCCAGTTCCGGTAGCTGCCCGCTCCTGCTATAGGTTACACGAGCGCATTGATTTTCCTTACTAGTTATGTAGTAAATTTGTCAACTTCAACCCCCAAAATATATATCCAATTCCGCTTGGTGGTATGCCATACCATCAAACACAGCCTGGACTTTTCACTACATCATATCAAAAAATCAACATGGCATGATCACCATTTTTTTGAGCTGTTGCTCCTGGAAGTGACGCAATAGCATTTTGTGACCTTGGTAACCTCCAGGGGTCTCCCTAGCAAAAAGTTTTCAGTTGTATCCAAACCAGATAAAATTCTGATATATTTTAACTGGACCTAAAATGACAGTACAGAAATTTATAGTGTAGCAACAACCTAGCCTGTCTGTGTGGCGGTATTATCCAATCGGTGCTCCAGCATTCATCAATTCGGAGCCAAAACTTGGACACAACTGGTCGAATTGCCTATGTGTAACGTGTAATTCCTGCCACACTACTCCGGAAGCTTGGTCAGAGTAGTGACTTGGTTGTCTGCAAGCGAAAAGCTGACGTCCATACTATAAATGTTTTTTTTTTTCACTGTATGGATGGCGTAAACTGTGAGTCAAGTAAAAAAAATTGTAGGCACACATGGTAATAGCGTGGGGGACCTCCGTAGTAGAATGCCAGTGTGGCGTAGTGACCCAGGTACCTCTCACCAATGCGCTCGCTGTGAGTTCTAGTCAGGCTCATGCTGGATATTTCTCCGGCCATACGTGGGAAGATCTGCCAGCAACCTGCGGACGAAGGTCCACGTAAATGTAATTTGCAATTTTACAGACCATCACCAATTACCTTTGACTCAGAGTTCGTTAGAACGTTTATAGTGAATGGTTTTTTTCGTAACTAAGGAAGGTGAGCAAGGCGTTTGTTGTTTCTCCTTTACACAGGTGAGCTTGTCTGGACGAAGTCATGTAACCCAGGCGTGATTCGCACATCACTCGTAGACCATGAAGGGCATTCCAAGACAATCGCAAAGCAATACAACCTATAACATCGGCTCATAACCGATCTTCGCCGTGTTAGTTGTAACAACACTTTAAGAAAAGCTAGATTTAGATTCCTTCTTATTTATTTATTTATTTATTTTATTTGGTTGGCGTTTTTACGCTGCACTCAAGAATATTGCATCTTTTCGACGGCGGCCAGCATTACGGTGGGAGGAAACCGGACAGAGCCCGGGGGCAACCCATTTACGACCATCCGCAGGTTGTTGGCGGACTTTCCCACGTAATGCCGGAGAGGAATCCAGCATGAGCTGGTCACTGCGATCGCATTAGTGAGAGGCTCCTGGGTCAGTGCATAGACTTCTTTTTGTTCGCTTGTGTGCCGTTTGTCTACGTATTCATCTACATTCTTGTTGATACACTGTGAGCCTTCGCTGGCTCAGATGGTTACAGCCCTGACTCACTGCGACTGTCAAGCCCTTGACCAATTTAAGAGATCATGTGTTCGAATCCAATTCTCGCTAACAAGTCGGAAGGTTTGTTAGGTTCCTGGGGAAGGACTTTGGTTTTCTCCGGGCAATTAAAAAAATTGAGTACAGCGTTAAATACCGATATGAAATAAAATTTATACCCCATTTTTTTTACCTGCTGTGTATCTTGCCCTGGTGATATCTTCATAACGTATCAGCCCATCATTTCCTTGGTACACTCATGCAGCGAAGCTTACTCGGGTGATCAGGCAATATTGAGGCTTCTTTTATTGAAGTTATCCACTTCGTGATATGTTCAGTCTGTGAGCGCCCCCGACAGCTCTGTGCTACATGTGGTGTTACATTCGTCGCTTTTGTCTTGTTAGTATGGGTCATTTTTGTTAAAGGAAAAGACCACACGCAAGTTATGGAGAGTGAATAGACCATTAAAACTGTATCTGAAAATACCTTCACTGAATTTTTCAGATTTTTTTTTATGTACCAAAATAAACGCAGTCGAATATTTTGATTTTATGGTGGATTTTATAGACCATGTTGATGATGAGGTTCACTAATGACGTCACACCGACTTTTCTATGGCCCTAAAGCAGAAATTTAATGTCATATTAGCGTTTTCATACACAGGCAAACATTACAGAAGTACTCTTTAGAAGGCCTTTATTCAGAGCTGAAGTATAAAGTTGTGTGATATCACAGTTGAACCACATTATCAGTATGGTTCATATAAAACCCACCATACAATCAATATATGTATCCACGTTTGTCTGACAGTTTCACAGCACAACGTTCAGTTTATTTCACTTCAGTTTATTATTACCAGAGACACTGCACAATATTTTCATATGGTGGATTCGTAATAAATATATGCAAGAAAATAAATTCTACAGAAATCAGTTTTACAAGTTTGTGCAATAGTTCCATTAAAGAGGAAAACGCGAGCAGGTTAAATGAATTATATAATACGTTTAGCAGTTATATTTAAATGGAGGATAATCAATTTGGTTAGATAGAAATCTGAGTATATGTCTCTTGTATACACTATAGAACTACATCTATATGTCTTATATATCAGGCAGAAATCTGAGTACATGTGTCTTCTATATACTATATTACTACATGTATATGTCTTGTACATGCGGGCAGAAATCTGATTATGTGTGTCTTGCAGTATATACCGGGTATCCTAACATGTCCTTCGACAACAGCTAGAAGAGCATGATTATTGTGTGAAAGGCGTTAAAACGGACCAGACTAAGTGGAATTCGTTCTACAATCGGATCACTACAACCTTTAACATCAATCAAAACAGGGCGTTGGTTGAAACACCCTTAATTGCTCGCTCATGGGCGGCTTATATATAGAATCAATGTATCTGTGTGTTATGAACGGAATTCAGACCACCTATATATGACCTTGTTGTCCTGTTAACAGAATCTATCCGACGACAGACGTCTGGGAATAGCAGGTTATGAAAAGATCCTACAACTCATAGTATTCCCCGTTCATATTGCAGACGAGTCCCCCTAAAACGAAACATATATATATATATATAATTTATATATGTAATGTAAATGACGGCATGGAGAGTAAAACCAGAACAACAACCACAAGGTTATAGTTGGAAAATGGTCATACGTTACCCATGAAATCCAGCTCTTGTCAATTTACCTCAGTTAGAGTTTTATTTTCAGAAGAGTTAATTAAAAAGCAGAATTAAATTTTAAAAAATGCAGTGATGGTTAGGGGCAATATACTAGACGTCACTGGTCTAGAATTCCTCAAAATGCTGTGTTGTCGTCATGCACATTTAATACATATACACAACACCATGAAAGCAATGCAAATTAACCAGGCCTCTTGGATGCTTAGGTCACCAGCAGAATCTCGGTTTTCGTAAGTCTCACCAACCCTCATTGCTTTTTGAGACCTGATGTCTGGCGCCCTCATAAACCTTTACAATACCAACGGTTCTCTTTTGTTTAGCAACAGGAGGACCCTGAAGGCGTAAAGGGGTGGCCTCCGATGTAGCGAGAATGAGATACCGTGAACAGGCAAACCCCACTTCATCAGCAAACCTGTATAACTGACCAGACGTTCCGTCATGAATGCGCCAATAACGAGAGTTTTCTTCGTATGTCAAAATTATTGCTGGCTTTGTTTTCACTAATACAATGGCGGCCAGTTTTATATACGATGACGGCCAGCTTTGTATACCATGGAGAACACCGGGTGCCCAGAGTAAAGCACTGACCTTTGGCAAGTAACTGGAGAGCTTTCCCAAGTGTATGACATTCGTCATATTAGTCGAAGCCCATTGAATTCCACCTCCACGGAATATCACCGTCATCACATTGGTTTAAAGCAGCTCTGAATCCTCCATAAGACATAACTGAAAATAATGTTTACTGGTCCTCGTATTTGTAATTTACTCTTTCACTATTACATAAAATGAAAGGTGGCATAGTGAGTATTTACTTACTAACACACGGCTTTTGACAGATAATGGTAAATTGTTTCACATTGTTACATGCCACGGCATGCCATTCGGCCTCATCCGTTATTTTCAGGCAGTTGGCCTCCTCTGTGTTTCCCGCGTTAATTGCATCTACAAGAATGCCGAAACATATCGACATATATAATTAACTTCGTGAGTCAGTACTTTCACAAGTCAGGGGGGTACATTGTCATCATTAATCCTGTGTTTCCAGCTCATATCAAGAATTCACGCCATTATGAAAACCGTCTCAATGGGGCTTCACCACGTTAGTGAGAATTAAAGCGACAACAAACATTTTGCATTTATCATTTGATAGGTGTGTTAAGCTCAAGAATATTTCACTTATACCAGCATTATGGTGGGAGGAAACCGGACAGAGTCCGGGGGAAACCCATGTATGATCATCCGCAAGTTGCTGGTGGATAAACATTATGTAAGTAAACTTATTGTATAGTACCATGCTGCACTAAGACTTTAGTGTTGGTCAGCGATATTTAGTGCTGCCTCACTGGAATGTAGGCCTACTAACACCGGCAGTGCATGTCATATCATTTTACATCGATACCCAAGCGAGGATATATCAATCCAGAAAATACCACACCAGGAAGTACAAAGTGAAGTACCAAACCAGAATGTGCCAAGCGGGGACGTACCATGCGAGGGAGTACTAAGCGATTAGGTAACAAGGAAGTACCAACTGATTGCACTAACAAGTACCAAAGCAGCGAGTACCAAGCCAGAAATACCAAGCCAAGAGGTACCAAATCAGAACGTACCCAGCCAGCAAGCACTAGCCAGCAATTGCTAAATCTCCAAGTACCAAACCAGCGGGTACCAGTTAAGCCAAAAGTACAAAGACTGACAATTTTAAAGTATACGGCATGGACTGGGATTGAACCAGCGACACCTAGTTTTCCCCTTATACGCGATAAGAAGGCAAGGAGTTTTATACTTTCGATAGGGTCAGCAATGTCGTTGTCCCACGTCGAGAAGTTCAGCATAGTTCTGTCGTGCCAAAGGTGATAATCCGGGTACTCTATATCGTTCACCCCCAGCAACGTGCTGTTTGCACCGTTTTTCTTCAGCAGATTGATCAAGTGGTAGTGGACGGTGGAGTCCAGCACCAAAGGCAACTCGGCCTCCTGGTCTTCCACTTTGCAGCGATCTCGAGCTCCCTCGTAGGAATCCACACCGGACACTTTAAGTAAGACCTTGTAGCAGTACTCAACATACCTGTCCCAAGTAACGGGGCACAGCCCTGCAATGTTGAAACATCCCATATTTTGTACTATTATATTATGTTTAGGATTTCTGTGGTTGAAGTTACAATAAGCGAGTACAGTTTCTTTATTTATTGATGTATTGATTTATTCACTACTTTTTTTATTGCCTGTACAGTGTCAGACACTGTAATTGTAAGGTAGAGAGATGTGTCATTTGTAAGGTAGAAATGGAATTGCTAAGATCTCGTGTGCGAAATGCATGGTACACGGCAAAAAAAGAAAGTAATTTTACAGCACAAAGTGGTGTAAGCTGGAACAATAAATTCAAGAGTAAAAATAATGCTGCAATTTTTAGTGTTAGTTTACACTCTATTAGTGTACGATTATAAGATATGGTGCAAATGTCCATCACACAAATTAACAAATGTATTGCACGTTAGTCCAATAACCTGTGTAATTCTTCACGTAAAAGAGATGTATCCAACCAGGTGAATATGAGGTAAATATACAGTTAACTTTGTCTGTACAGCACGTGTAAATGTACAGTAAAAATTACTGATTACAAAATTTCCAACACTCTTTACTGTAACACTACACTATTTGTCTTTGCAGTGGAGAGCTTGTTTAATGAGGTGCTTTTTTCCGCGCAATGGCGACCCCAAGCCGAACTGACTATTGCTCTAGTGTAATTACATGAGTGCTACCTTAACAGCTTGTCATCACTAAAGTAGGAATGAACAATAGACTACACAGCTTGGACCTGAGTTACTTTAGGCGGGAAGGGTTCACCATTGAGATAACTTATATAATTCTGCATTCTGTTGAAATATACTAACGCTGTCATTTCCGTGGGATTCGGGAATGCTTATTATAAAAAGACACACAACTCGCACTGGAAAGTGATATTTTCCAATCGACCTGGCCTATAAACAGGTTGGAAACTCGTGCAATAGGCCACCGGTCACCCGACCAAGCAACTGACTATATCCTGATCTATACCAAGCAACTGACAATGCCGTAATCTATACAAAGTAACTGACAATATGCCGATCTATACAACGCAACTGAGAATATACCGATCTATCCCAAACAACTGACAATATTTTGGTCTAAACCAAGAAACTGACAATATCCTGATCCGCCCCTCCAGACCATCCATTTGGAACATGTCTAGTTAAGAGACATATACTTTGAAATAAATATATTTATGCTCTTGGTGCTGAACGCTATTACCTCCCACTACATGATGGTCGATTGTGAAATAAATTTATTTATTCCCTTACTGCTGCATGCCATGCACTTATCTCACACTACAATGCTGATCGCCCTCGCATAAAAGCGAAATATTCTTCAGTACGTAGTAAAGCACCAATCAAATAAATAAATAAATGAAATGGAACTGCCTGTGGTAAATTTATATCCTTCATCCGGAACCTTGTTATAGAACGACGTACTCTATCTTGGATTATGGCGACTCTGGTCCTTGACCATTGGCTGACCATTGCACTTCTGTTGTTAGTAATACATGATCAGTCGTCACCGCAATGGCTGGATTGAACAAAAGACTGCGCAACTCTGACCCGAATAATATATTAATTTTATTTATTTGATTTGTGTTGTGAGCCGTACTCAAGAATGTTTCACTTGTATACGATGGCAGCCAGCATTATGGTTGGAGGGTTGGTTATACCATCCGCAGGTTGCTGGCGCGCCTTCCCACGCACAGCCGGAGAGGAAACCAGCATGAACTGGACTTGAACTCAGCGACCGCATTGGTGGTGGGAACCTGGGCCGAATGATTTAAAAGAACAGAACACATTTATACATCCTACACCTTAAATGAAAGAGCTATACAAACTGTGTGGAATACTATATTTTTTACACTTTTTAAAGGCTTCGTAAAAGACACAAACTGTTTTAAACATTGTCATTTTCTACAAATTCCACCTATTCGGGGCACATAAAAAGTCCCGCCATGTTTTAGGCTTGTCCAATGAAAATCCTCCTTTCTCCCTCTTGAATATTCGTTGTGACGTCACTGTACTTAAGGTTTTACTCCTACCATTTAATTAACGTGCATTTCCAGTCTCTGCTAAATATGTTTATACATCATGATAATCGTGGATTTTAAGTTCTATTAAAGCCAACTCTAAACAGGAAGAGTTTGAGATGTACTAGAGGACCACATCATGCCTACATGCGTGGCTGCAGGCTGCCAAAATGTGTCTAAATTGCGATGTCCTGAAGGCAGAGAGCGCAACCTGTCCTTTCACAGATTGCCCCTGTTAAAGTCAGAAATCCCGGTTCCCACTAACTTGAACTTGATGCATGGTCGGTCAGACTACTGCTCTCAGTCTCACTCCTCTGCGATTGAAACTGGTAGCTTTGTAAGCCAAAGTTACATTCACTATCATCAGAACTAGACCTGGGGTCCTCACTGAAGCCCTCCATTAGCTTATCTACATGATGTTTTTTTTACCTTCAAAGACAGAAGAGCTACTTTGCAAAGCTAAGCACGATGACGTAAGCAATCTGTCAAAATGGCGGCCTAAATCTCAGTCTTGGATGTTTAACTATCAAATACTCAAGGAACAGGCACTTTTGCCATAAAATTTAGATTTTTTATTTAACCATAAGTAAAGCTCTTTCTCTTAAGGTATAGGTTGTATAAATGTGTTCTTTTCTTTCAAGGCGAGAAATTAAAAGTGAACCTACGTCTTTGTGAAACAACCAGCAGAGGAAGCACGCATAGGACACCCGCCCAGAATCTGGACACCTCCATCTCAACTAAAAACAGATGTTTGATATTCGCCATGAAAACACCATTTCTGTGACACTTTTGCAACATATCTGCATGTTTACGATATTTCGTAACAAGCACCTTGTCTTCAAAAGATGATGGTTAATATTTCTAATATTACCATTGCAATATGTTAAAGCCTGAAGAATTGAAATGATGTAGTTCAACATTAAAACGCAAAGCAACTCCGATAACCAGTAAACATGCACATAATTTATATGGTTCTGTTAGGGCTAGGCTATGTATTAAATTTACAGTGTTATTTAAATTAGAGCATGTTTGTGCCTCATCTCTGTTTTTTATTTACAGTTGTCGAAACAAAAGCGTATACACAATGTATGTAACTGTCTCTCAAATCAAAAATTATTTTATAGCTGTAAAACATCATACGATTTGATTTGAAACATCTTGGAAACACCTCCATTTAAGAACAAAGCGTGGTCTTTTGGATAGGAACATTGCGTACACATGTTACGTGTACAATATTTTTACTGAGTAGTAGATGAATTAATATATGTATGATCTCGGAACTCAGAAGAAAATATGCCAATTACCTCGAGCCTTAATCGAGCAGAAACCATCCTTATAATACATCGGGATGTTTTGTCTATTCATTGGAACCCTTAAATTATTTAACACTTTTTCAAAACGTCCATGCGACTATATATGTATGCACAAAAAACTATGTTTAATATCAAGCTGATCGAGGAAGAAATTATTAATTCCAGTTACTCAGTAAATAATGAAAGTGATGTTTGGTTAAAATAAATAAAGCTTTACGACTTTTGCCATTTTGAATACCGGTGACATCGAAAAAAGTCATATAGATTTTCATGTTGAAAAAAATAAAAAATAATTTCAGCTTGACTTTTTAGAGATAAACAGATATATGGATTTACCTTGCTTGTGAACGTCGAATGTTTCTGTATAGGTTAGGTAGAGGAACTATTTTTCAGCGAGAACTAAACAGTTATCCACGCCCACCTATGGCAGCTATTTGGTGTTCTCCTATCCATGGAACACACTTCTAAATTCATTTGCTCATGTGGGACTTTTACCCTTTGCTTTCCAGTTTGGGTCCAGTATCAATTTAATTGCCGGTCGGTATGACACTAATGGCCTTTTAATGACTTACTTCATTAGAAGACGAGAAAAAATAATACACTGTATTTATATTTTATGGCTGCAGAGTCGATTGGAGAACGTGACGCACTATAACCCCAAGTCCAGAAGCCATATAACGCACTACAATGTACCAATTAAAATAGACCACGTTATCTCTTGGAGACTTTGTTTTAGTGCATAACTCCATAAGAAAGAATATTCTGGAATACCCTGGAGACCCTATTAAAGGCCTTATAGATCCACCGATCTCCTTCCAATCGCTAGAAGACATATTTGTGAGGAAATAAATCCGGTTTTGGACAGGGACAAGAAGTGTAAGGGGCCGACGACGACGTTTGCGCGATCTATAATGTTCGTTGAAAATCATGTCTTCCATCAATATGGAGGTCAGAGCTTCCGCCTCGAGGTCGGGAGATCCGGGATCAATCCCGGGTAGGGCCATACCAAAGACTTTAAAAATGGTACATGTTGCTGCCTCGCTTGGCGCTCGGCACTGGGAGGTTAGAACAGGACTGGTTGGCCCGGTGTCATGTCTGGTGTCTTCGGCACGACGCTCCAGAAGCGGCAGCACTTTGGCGGCATGGACTAGCTCTGTCACAAGGAGGCACAGCATATCTACATTCTAGTGACCCCTCCTCGACATCTGACTGAAAAATTGCTGAGCACGACGTAAAAATCCAAGCATACATGCATACATGCCAATATGTTGCATGTATGTTCGTCAGTATATAACTTGCCAAAGATCGGCGGTTTACCCCCGGGCACTCACGTTTCGCCCACCCATGAATCTGTACACCATCGTGACAAAGCTTTGAATATTGCGTTAAGCAACAATCAAATAAATAAATATAAGGTTTAAGTGAAAAAATAATTCTTGGGTATGCATGAGGTTTAACAACAAAATTAAGTCCTGTTCTCTGATTCCCCAATCATAGATAAGCTTTTTCATGCTTCCATCACAATACGAGTAGAAAAATGTCCAAGACTATAAATTCTGAGGTTTACTATATAGATAAAACACGACCGACAGAGAACATATATTTACCACAATATTTATTATTGCACGACATCTACACAGCCCTGAGAAGCCTCTATATAATACATCTCCTAACCATAAATCATATACAAAATGACAAGTACACAAAGCTATAGCTGAACACCCAGCCAAGGCAACTGATAAACAATGCGAAAAGAGCTTTTTGTATAGCAACAATACATTATAAAGCTCTGAAATAACCACACTGAAGACTTCCACGGGAGGATTATTAATCTAATGAGTGTAACAACTTTTGTGACAAATTCTACGAGCGAGTGTACAAACTTGTGAGTTGAAATTTAATTTCTGTCTCCATATACTCTATGTTCATAAAATGGTAGTTCCACCCCCATATACATACACCCATTGATACGAACGAATGGAGTACCGTTCCCGGGTAATGGCGGCTGATATGCAAGCACTATACTGACTTCCGTTCTCTGGCAATTTTATAGGTTACCACTTTGTTCACGAAACATCATCCCAAAGGCAGGAATGATCAATGTAGACTTCACAGCCTGTAGGCCCGAAGTAGTTTACTTTACGTGAGAATGGTTCCCCTTTACGTAAAATTAGACAAGAGAACGTCCATGCAATGAGATGGCTAGAGCCACGGTCTAGATTTGTATATAGGTCTTTGGACAAATTCTTTGCGAAAGAAACTGCTTTTTGAAAGAACTCATGGTTAAATAAAATATCCTTTAATTAGACTGGTCTTTCCACGTACTTGTAAAATAAAGAAAAGCAAAAAACAAAATAAGACACTTATGTGTTACACGTGCTACTTCAGGTACACAGATTCCTTAGTAACAACGTAAAATCCTAGGACCACACCCTTGATTTGGTATTGTTATATGTACGATAAAAAATACCTAAACACTGCTACATTAAGTCCACATCGAGACTACAGCCTATTGCAAATACATACGCTTTAATAGTTTACGATAGACAATATTGGTATTGCGGACTGTTGTGCGTATGGTGACTATAGCGACTGCATGTGAGTTTGATCAAGATATGTACCCATAAACAGAGCACACCATGAAAAATCAGGAGTCTCACAAAACATATATTACTTTCCAGACAATACATCAACATCTAAGATCAGTAAAGACAAGGGAATGTTTAAATAAAGTAAATAAAGCCATCATTATACGGCGCATTACAGGTTCACGGAGTCGTCGTTGCCGCATTAAATATATACTGGATCAATGCACAGCCCGCATTATATACCCTGTTATTTGGCTTACCCGTTTATACTCCACATTCTATTTGTCACATTACTGATTTATGAAAACACTCCACATTGTCACGTTTAAGCAGTTTGCATTGTCCTATTGCTGGTCCAACATTGCCTTGTTGTTTCACGCCGTCAACATTGCCATTTTACTGTTCCAGGTTCATACAGTCAGCATTGCCGGCATCCAGGTATATGATGCTTGCTACACAGGTTTTAATCCCCTGGTATCCCAAGCTCATGCACCTTCCGCCAATATTGGATCGCTGAAACAAGTTAAAGAATTGTAACATTTTTATCATTATTTAGTTTGTTTCTATGAGGTTTAACGTCGCTTTCAACGTTATTTTTTCATTATAATTTCGGTCATATTCAACTAAACACAAGTTAAAAATCCAAACATATTTTTTCTTCTTTATTTATCAATATTAGTATTAATAAACTAGGGCCCACAGCCCGGTTCATTGCTATATTCGCTAAAACATATCGAAATCTGCATATAGGTCTGTTCCAGGTCAATACTCGAGTAATTAATATATATATTTATACACACCAGCATACACAATATGTCAGATCATACATACCTTGTGTAGAACAAAATGGCAGTTGATTTCGTGGTCGTCCGGAGCTGAGGTAGTTACGGTACCAGTAACCAGAGCTTCACCATTGCTATCCACCAGGTCCGGCATTCCCTCCAGGCCTACAGGCTCCTGTAAATAGGAATAAAGGATGAAATAAGAGGTTATCCATCAGTGAAGTAGGAGTAAAGGATGAAATAAAAAATTATCCACCACATCCGGCATTACCTCCAGGCCTACAAGTTCCTGTAAGTGGGAATAAAGGGTGAAATAAGAGGTTATCCACCATATCCGGCATTACCTCCAGGCATATAAGTTCCTGTAAGTGGGAATAAAGGGTGAAATAAAAGGTTATCCACCATATCCGACATTACCTTCAGGCATACAAGTTCCTGTAAGTGGGAATAAAGGGTGAAATAAAAGGTTATCCACCATATCCGGCATTCTCTCCAGGCCTACAGGTTCCTGTAAATGGGGATGAAAGGTGAAAAAAGAGGTTATCCACCAGGTCCAGCATTCTCTCCAGGCCTACAGGTTCCTGTAAGTGGGAATAAAGGGTGAAATAAGAGGTTATCCACCAGATCCGGCATTCTCTCCCTGCCTAAATGGGTTTCTGTAAATAAGAATAAAGGGTGAAATAAGAGCTTATCCAAAAGATTCGGAATTCTCCCAAAGCCTACGAGTTCCTGTAAATAAGAATAAAGAACAAAGGGGGAAATCGAATGATTCAGACAACAACGGTAAGCCTACATAGTCCTGTACAACAGCTTGGTGGAAATTGTCAGTATAAATAAACGGTGAAACCTAAGGCTTCAGTTATCAACGGTAATCATACATAGCAGCTCTGCCAGCAACCTGCGGATGGTCGTGATTCCGAATAAAGCCTGTTCTGTTATCAACTGGTCTGTACTAAATGATGCCAAATTACATTATTTTATTATTACTGGAGACCAATCCTATAATACCTTTAGATGTATAACATACATGTTTAAAGTGACTTTGCATTAGACATCAAATCGTACGTACAACAAAAAAACCACCGTTAGACATCGTCAAAATCTTGTGGACATAATTCCTTGCAGACAGAGGATCGACAGTCGGGAATGAGCAGATAACTGACTCGTACCATTTAAGAACATGAATGGAGATTCGGATAAAAGTGGAATGATTTGATCATTCCGGGTAAATCTCGCAACTTTAAATAAAGGGGATACTAATAACCTATAGGCAACATATGCACGAAAGTTACGAAATCATAGAATGGCTAAAATATTTTCCTTACAAAAGTAATCAGAACCTCATTTTCAGGAAGCTTTCAAAAATGATGCGTCTCAGCATTTTCGTGAACCCCAAACATCTACTATAATGCAATAGCCTTAACAGCTACATCATACTTTCAAATGTGTAAAAAAAATGTACTGACAGCATCCTTTTCTACATACCTGTAGCCTACTAACAAAAAGCTGATTACTGTTTCGTACCATGCATCTGTTTGTGTAGCTCGACAGGTAAAAGAGATATGAACCATATGTACACAATTTGGTACACACAGAAAGTGCAGTTACACAAGGATGTCCTATGCACATTGATACATTGGTGTTCCTGTGAAAGTTTCTTACAATTAACGTGTACCTGTGGTACACATCTTTTGTACACAATTATTTTCAGAGAGCACATATACAAAAGTACAACCGCTTTTTACTTATCCATAACTCCAGAAAATCATCCATGAAGCCTTGTAAAGAAAATGCACTGTACAGGCATACTGAGGAATAAGTCACATTGGTGTACGTGCTACTCACTCTAGTTGTTGTTGATCCCTCCACGATTGCCAGTGTAAATGCCCAGGTTACCATGATGGTCATTAGCACCATGCCATGAGATCGCAGTCCACAAGCCATCTGAAATAGATAAAACAACAGGCCGTGATGGTGGACATATATAGGAGTAGGCCTATGCGTTTGTGGGGAAAAATTAAACCCTTTGCCTGTGTAAAAATGTCAACTGAAGTGGTCGTATACACTTTACCCACTATATGTGAATCTTTTATCAAGAATCATACCATGCCTCGTCTCAGGGATTGGCAGTTTATGTGCCATGCTAAGTATAGACGTTCGTAACATCTTACCTTGAGGCTCTCGAGGTTTCGTGAAACAGTCACAGTCTTGGACTTCGGTCAGCCCTATACGGAATTGTTGCAGTAGCGAAGTAGTCAGCGGACTGGTTCAGTTTATATACTTTTACGGAGCTTTCCGCAAATTGGCCCGACAGACAGCGCAAAAATTGATGTCCCGCCTAGTCGCCAGTCATTGTAATGGCCAAAGATGCAATTATACCGAGATGCGGTTTACCAATGGCAACTGCCACGACTAAGCGACGCCGTTCAACTTTAAAATTGTCAGTTTATTTTCTGAAGTCCTTTGTCTTGTCCCCTTGTCATAATACAGAACACCCGTTTTGCCCCATTTAATCATGGCAATACGATTTTCTGGTCGCCCAATGAAGAAGTGTTTTTAAGGTGTTTTAAGTAATTCTCCGTATTTGTGGAAACAGCTTTCGTCTGGGTTGCAATATAATTCCTGCATTCAATTGTACCGTCACTTTTCTCCGTCTGTGGATCGAGTCTGGTTGTTGAAACTTTCCTGGCGCCATCATGAACACAGCCAAAATTACAAGAGCATTTGATTGGCCAGTCAACCAGCCACTCAAAGACAATCCATCTTCTTGAGCCCGCCTGTCGTCGCCAGAGGGCGTTTCAGTGATGATTGGGAGTGCATCTTTGGGTGAATAGTGTTGTGAAATCCGGACGAAAGTGGCCCAGACAGGTCGCTTACAAACTGGACAACAATTTCCTGATTAGGCATTTTGTTCCAAGTACAAAAGGAGCAGGGTTATAGCGTTAACTTGAAGAACTAACACTGTTTAACATCAATAAGCTGTCTTTCCAGTGCTTCAGTTGGTAACTTGGAAATCCCTTCAGGCTCTTACTGATTAACAAAACACCCGGGCAATTGGTGGTGGAGGGAAATGGGGATGGGGTATAGCAGTCAGAGCTTTTGCTCTGCTTAAGACTTCCAGTAAAATTGATTGCACCGGTGCCTCTATGAGTCATCTTTTAAAACTTGTACAGAGGCCAACATGTCCGATTCAAGTGCTGGCATACAATCATTATTTTTAACTGTTTAGCTTCACGCCATTTCATTTGCCTGTCTGAAAACTAATCTTGCTTATGAAACCCTTTAGTGGTAATATAGTACACCGTTATGGGTGCACAATGGAAATCATGTCCATAGGTCAAGCGTGCATACTAAGCAAATTTAGTACATGTAAAACCTTCTCACATTAAGAACATTTCAGAGAAATTATATATACACGTACCTTGGATCTGGTGTTAAACCTGCTAATTTGTAAATTGTCTGAAATTTGTTCGGACAGTCGATATATCACGGATATGACAGGCGCCCTCCCCCCCCCCCCACATGCACACACATCTGTAAATTTGGAAGAGCTCCTTGCAAGGAGATCAGAAGAGAAACTTGAGAAAGTCAAAAGTCAGACAGCTTCAGAAAGCAAATAGGCCATGATCTGGGGCATTGATCCTGAAATGCATGTGTGAAACCCCTATACAACATGTATAGAAATATTACAATTCTGCAGGGGCTGATCTACAGAGGGGTCAGAGGGGTCGTGCCCCCCCCCCCACAGCATGGAAGAAGAAAATGATGTGTAGGACTACACAGAAAAGATGAAAATATAATTTGGAAAAAAAATGCTAATTAAAGAATTTTTTTATTACGCAGTACATACTTCGCTAATCATGACATCAGTTAAGAATCCCTTCCGTTCCACTCAACCCTTGAACAGCCCCACCAGAAGACCAGAAACTTTTCTTTGTGAACTCATTCCTTATTCAGTGTAAACCACCATATAAGTATACTGCAATTATTGTTTTTATCTATGATCCCTCGGGGCGACTAGGTTTTTAACGACTTGGAGCAATCGGAAGCTACTGGGAACATCCGCTGGTTGAGAGCCAGGGTAGTTTGATTGACAACTGGGAGCAAAAGTTCGTTTCTGCGACTACAGGCAGATAAGAGCTACTGGAAGCATATCAGAGCATCCAATCAGGCTGCTTTTTTTTGTTTTTGTTTTTGTTTTTTTTTGTCAACCTAAAGGACTCAGCAGTTGATCATGTTCTATTTTTCTGCCATTTGAAGCATATGTATCCAGTTCCGTCAATCTGGATGTGCTTGCGCCCAGTTAGTCACTGTTGTTCACGATCATTTTAAACTCGGAATCGTGACTTCAAAACTCGGATCCGTGATTTTCATCTTGTAAATTGGTCATTTTTGTGGCGGAGCTTCCGGGGTCTTATTAAGCGGCCCCCGGATACTCGCCTAGCATAATGGAATAGACTTTCACACCCGAGCCCCCACTTTCAATCTATTACAAAGTTTATTCACCATATCATTTAATGGCTCGATATTCAGATCCCAAGCCACAGTGCCCCAAAATGGCAATCTTTCGCGGGCAAGGGTCATGGAGCTTCCGGGGCCTACACGGCCACTGGACTCCCTCACCTTACTACCTGGGCGGCCCCGGAACGCTCGCCTAAATTACGAGGACAGACTTTTACACTTGGACTTCGTACGTTTAATTGTCTAGAAAGTTTATTCACCATGCTCTTTAAGGGCTTGGCACTCTTCATATATCTCAGTGCTCCGATTTGGCTGAGAACCCATTTATGGTATTTTGGGAACATTTATTATAATCTATACAGAACACATCTTTTATGCACATCTTCAGACAGAAGAATAACCTAAGTATAGCAGAAACTGCTAAAAAGCAAATGTGCAAGTTCGTGTCGTAAAAATTTTCGGGATAAAATATATGCGTTGCATGCAGTAAGCTCATTTAAAAGTATCACCTCTCAACACATGCGAATGCATTATTTCTCTCCCTATTTAATCGCCTTAAAACAACTTGAACTCCAACTGTAGTTTCGAAGAGGTGTTTGTAGTATGACAAAATTTACTTCACGGAAAGTCCTGCTAGCAAAATTTAATTTAGCATGGCTTCGAGGGTAGAAATTGTCGCAACACTTTTTGCTGAAACCATCATCATCATCGCCTGTCCATCTTTATTTATCAAGTCAGACACTTCGCCTATACGGAGTGATAGGCACGTAGCCATACACGGAGTGCTTGGCTTGATATAACGAAGATCTCGCCTGTCGGACTGTGACAAAAGGACCTATATATGCGCCCCCCCCCCCAACCCTTATCCTAATTTTTTTTTCGCTAAACCCGCCCGTGATTTTCATATGTAACCATGACTGCTTGACATTTGTTATCGTCTTGCTTTGCTCATCCATCTCCAAGACGGAAACATCGGCATTCATCCATATATAACATTGTGGGCAGACAATGGACAAAACAATTACCTCCCATATACTTAATTTGGAGGAAATAAAAAATAATTGTTTTTTTTGGTCACATTTACGTTGCGTAAATTTATGCCTATTACAAGCAGGCTATCTTGGGAATCATAATATACCGCGACCTGTGGATAACAAACAGCTGTAAGCCTACGTACTCTTCTCGTTTCGCATTGGCCTGTGGCACTGCGTTACTCGGACTAGATCTGTGGTTGTTTAGAAATAGGCTTTATGACACCTTACAGGCGTGCATGCCTACAGACCCTACCGACATAGCACGAGGCTTTGTCAAAACCTGTAAATAAAAAAAAAAATAAAAAAAGCCTATATTATTAATATAACTTTTGTTCTTCACATAAAATATCAACATTTTAATCCAATGAAACAGACTTAATTTATGCTAAAGAAGAAAATGAAACGGAAAATATTCCGAAAGTTGTCAAGTCCGTGTCCATATCAGTAGACTATTTCCTGCCTTTATTCGCATCGTTGTGCAAGAACAGATTTGCATCAATCTGACAAGTTCAGTCGCGCGTGGTGGACTGAGAATGAAAGACATAGTTAGAATTTGTCGTCAGCTTTAACGTAAATATTATAGGTTTCTTTCTGTGTCAGTTTGGAATTGGTAAGTGTAGCCAAAAATCTTCACCTATGTTGAAATTATTGTACTCACCAGCTCACGTGATGCGGCTGTTGAGACTTGTTTCACAACAACAACAACAATCACATTGGTCTCGTCACGTAGGGAAGGAGCGGTGTAAAATTGATATGCAACAGAAGGGCGAAATTTGTGCGACGTCACACAGAAATATTTCGGGAGATGGGAATTTGTTAAGCAGAGATTGCTAATATGTGGTAGAATGACGTCATTTCATTGAAGGAACAGCTTGATATCAGTGAACATTTGAGAAGTGGATCAGCGACTAGGACTATTGCACCAATCTTGTCTTTACATTAACATAGGATTTGTTGTAAAGCTGAGGTTGTGGTAGAATATTTGTTGTTCATCCACTTCTTAGGTTCTCAGTAGTAAAAGCTGATTCTTCGATTTAATGAACTGCCACCATGTTCTATGCAGAGTGATGTACATAGCCCGAGACCACAGTCTAAGGATGGCTTATATATACTGATACGCCGGAACCGCTGGCCACCCATAGCCAGAGGGCTGTGTGGACCTGATGTCAGTACAGAGGCTATCAGGAGCTACCCCCTCGGTCAGTTCCGTTGTATGCACGTTGGATTCTCCCTGAATACACATAAAGCACCTAAATTTGAAATCTGAAATATTTGTGCACATTTAGCCACAATCGCTGCTTAGCAAGACTGCACCATTCTCGTGTCAATTTTAGCAGAAATTGAAAATATGGTCAGGTGGCACATGCTGCCATGTTTTTTAAATCTGTGTAAACAGTGCGGGCATGCTTAGGGTGGGTTGGCCTTTCCATGACGTCATATCTTGAAATTTACATCCATACTAAACAAGTCTATGCCTTCAGTCAATTTGCATAAATGTCAACCAGGCATGTGCATGTGCATAGAACAACAGGGAATGTCATGATGAACATAGTTTATCTTAAATTTACCTGGTTCATGCATGTCTTTGGTTCTTTTTGCATGGATTTTCAAAGAGCGGAGTTTCTCCATGCTAAGCCATTTTTAAATTCCACAATTTTAACTTGCATAAATCCTCGGCTGTCATCTATGCCTGTCCCCATGTTAGAGATCGCAGCCAAGATCCTTTGCAACACTAGTTCAGTTAAATTGAACGTTGGGATCTCGTGACCTTGAGGCAGGTAAATATCAGGAATTGTTGAAAATAGAGCTCATCATCCAATTAAATTGAACTAACAGCGACAATAATCCCCTATACAAGCCGAATCAGCATTGCAGCCATGTCAAAGAGGTCACAGATTTGGAAGAGACAGTGTGAGGGTTCTCGCAAACTACCAAGATTTCGTGGAGGTTAACAGTGGTGTTGTTGTTGTTGGGTGCGAGAGCCCCCACCCTTTCTCCTCCAAAACCACTGTGATCTCGAGGGACTTCTGCAATGCCAGTTCATCTTATTTCATTGTAAACATGTGTTGCCTGTCTTGTAGCTAGACTGAAATTTCTTGGGGACAATCTCCTTCCAAAAATATATCCCCCAGGATCTTGTATTCTCCTTGTCCACTGTTTTCATAGTTCTGAATTGACAGAGTCATAATCCTGACTGTAGAACACATAGTTGTGTTAGGCTACAGTCAAACTTAGCCTTAAATTCAGAAGCGTTTAATGTGCTAATATTGAGACTTACCTATTGGAATTGTTATTTTAATACTAAGAGTTGTTTTGTAGTTTCATGAAGAAATGGAAACTCCACTATCAAGTTCAAATATAAGTTCAGAAATAATACCACCTATTAAGAAATTGACTTAAGTCTAACACAGCTTCATGAACCTGGAAGCAGTACACTTGTAACTGGGCGAAAACTACTTACCTCTCAACAAAAACTGCATGCTTCCAAAATATTACCCAACCACGTTAAAGTTACTGTAAAGCCAAGCAGCTAAACCTTGAGGTATTGATCTTCACTAACCAGTGCTGAAACCGACATCCCGACAAGGTATACTATATCTGACAATGATTTTTTAACTTCTGCTTGCTGTTTCAAGACGTAGAAACAAATGGCTGCTATTTTTTGTTTGTGAGAGTCTTGTGGAATCTCACGAAATATCTAGCGATGACATGCATACCACTTTTAATATCCTTTCTATTAAAACTCGGCAATGCAATGCTTTCACAGTAACTCGTAGCCAAAACAATGGGGAAACAGGAAATGCTAAGTAAAAAGTGCTACTTTAAAACCTTGCCGCTTTGTTATCCATTGCAAGTAGTTTCAGCCTCAACAAAATCCGCTAACTAATCCATGACTGGGTGCTAACTTGACTGCGCCTGCTCTGTTGTGCAGAGTGTGGTAAAGCACAGCCTGAAATGGCGATAGTGTGCTAAACATGTGTGATGTGATTGTGACATTTCCAGTTTTTAGGTGCAATGTTTGCTTTCTGTATGCTGGATCAAGACACGTTTCCTCAAAATGCCTAGAGCATAATTAAGGGTGCTTATGAGGTCCTCAGTTAATCACTTTACAGTTTTACTAAATGCTCAGTGGGGCTATTTACACCTATTCATATTAAATGATATATTTTTGTGTGCAGGCCCACAAGATGTCGGAGACATATGATGTGGACATGTTTGATCCTGCCCCTGACCCTGACCTGATTTGCTGTATCTGTCAGTGTGTGCTCAATGGCCCTGTAGAGAGCCCCTGTCGTCATGTGTACTGCCGACGCTGCATAGAGAGATGGCTCAGCAGCAATGAGAACTGCCCGACCTGCCGCGAGGTCCTGCACACGTCTGAGCTGAAACCAGTGCTGCCCATCCTTCAGAATATGATCAACAGACTAACACGGAAATGTCGGTTCTTGGTTTCTGGTTGCGAAGAGAAGATTACCGTGGAGCAGTACGAAAGCCATGTTAAGACATGCGGCTTTGAGCAGTTCAACTGTCGCTTTTCTAAATGTGGACAGAAGGTTCTGCGAAAAGACCTGAAAGCTCATGAGGAAGAGGCTTGTTTGTTCAGAGAGCTGAGGTGCACGAGAGACTGTGAACTGATGATCCTTTTCTCCGAGATTGACTCCCATGACTGCCTCGAGACTCTGAAGAAACGCTTGAAAGGTGAGACTGATGTTCCTAAGGCAAAGGTGTAAGTTTGCCAGTTGTTCCAAGCCTGCAAATAGGTGCCTGATGTTTTTGAAAACACCTATTTGGTGAAGGTGGAATGAGCAAAGGTACCTTTGTCCAGTATGTATAACGTGGACATCATGGTCATACCATTTCATCCAAAAGGTTGTTTTCAAAAATGTCGGGCTTATTGTTCACGGAGGAAATTACCTGGGCTTTGAATGTTGGTTATAGCTTTATGTAGCTAAGTGGCCTTAACTGGAATGTGTACAGGGAGGAGAGTAGGTGCATTTGGGGAGGTGTTGGACGTGAGAAGATCCGCCAGCAACCTGCAGATGGTTGTGGGTTTCCCATGGGCTCTGCCTGATTTCCTCCCACCATATTGTTGTCCGCCGTTGTATAAGTGAAATATTCTTGAGCAGGACGTAAAACACCAATCAAATTAATAAATAAATCAATCTGTTCCAAACATACCAAGTACTTGTTGTGACTGAGATGCTAAGCAAGACCAGGAACTTGTGAATAGGTTATCTCCCTTACATGCATGGTTTTCCAGCAGCATCACCTACCTGGGATACACAGCTGAGAACAAACACCTTTTAAGGGACCCAGCATCGAGCAATTCTCCAGAAGCTCAAAGTACGTGGCACCAGGCCTGGCCACCAATTGTCGCGCCTGTCCATAGTTTCGGGGAATGTCCGCTGTTGCTGTGACACCTCAAGATACTAGCCTGAGTCCGAAATCTGAGTTCAGAAATCCAAAAATAGACATTTACCTTGTCAGATTACAAGTAAATATTTCTTCATGTCAGTTGGCTTAAATCACAGTCATTTTGCGTCGACAGCACAGGAACAACGCACAGGCCTACATGGCGAAACTCTTTCATTGTGATCATCATTTTATTGAAACAACAGCAGCCTAAGGTTACAGGAATGTATTTGTAGGCTATATATATGCAGACTATAAGATTTAATGGCTCTACAAAGTCACATTTTAGTGGATCAAGGTGATGTCATACATCAGCAAGTAATTAAGGCACACAAACAGCAGTTCAGCAAAATGAATATCATTCACAGGGGGTAACTGGTGTATTCAGGTTTCAGTGAATGGACAGAAATACGCATCAATTTTCTTTCAATTTTGCCGAATAGAATCTCAAATAATAATGCCTTCACCTTGTACATACTATTGGAGAAGTATTTAAATGTAATTCATTTATCAGGCGATCATCAAAATAACAAGGCAAATTGTAATTATCAACATTTCAAAACCAGTTCTGAAAATGTCCTACATTGACTCACTGAATTCAATTTAACAAAATATAAGTAGGGTTAAACTTCTTGTCTGCAGATCAAACTTGAAATGATATATTTTTCTGAAAGGCTGTCTTGCACAATCTTGCGCACATTTGCTAAAATGTTAAATACAGGAAAAGTTAAGATCACCTTGGTTACCATTGCAACCGCCCATGTGAAAGAACTATGTTGGTCATTTTCATGTCGTATCATGACTGCAATGTCGTTTGAGAAGCTTTGGAAATTGGAGAAAGGTGAATGAGAAAATCTCAGGGCAGGCGTGGTTACTATGTCAGAACATCGCACCACAGTTTAGCTACCTCTACACATGACACTGATTGCCATATAGTGCAAGGCTTGAAATTCATTGTTGGACACCTGAGGCAAAAAGTTACCTTGGTATTTGCTGGGTAAAAACTGAAAGGAAGGCCAAAACAATTTCTACCAAGGCCAAAGTTACATCATTACTGCAGCTTCTTCTGTTTAATTTTGCCTGAACACTAACTTAGATCTCTGCTTTCCATAAGAACTGGCATCATCCTACCGGTAGTCATAATTAAGAGACACCTCACAAGTTTCCGCGACTGATGTCAAATGCCAAGTGATAAACTCATTCACCTTATCAAGAATTGTTCAGTAACAGGTACAAATTATGTTTTATGTTATATGTACATGAATGAATAAAATAAATTTGACTCAATCCAACTTTATATTACTTGTCCCAGAAACGTAGGCATCTGAATCGGTCAACTGCTGCTGGCCTTGGTCTTGTCATTTTAGCGACGTCAGGATAATCCGAACTCAACAATCGCAGCAGATTTCAGAACTTGATTGAACTGCTCTCATTGAAGTCGGCGCTCATGTGGCACAAACTTGCATGTATTCAAAATTGACAAAAACATAACAATTGTATGCCTTCCCTGGGTGTATTATGAAGATTAAAGTAGAGCCTACACGCGACAATGAAAAAATCATAGTTTTCAAGATGTTTTCGATGTCAGAACTCATTTCAGGACCAAGAGTAGGTTACAAGACTTTTGAAGATGGCTGCCAACAGTGAACCGTTCCGAATGTTTGAAGTTCTCACAGCAAGACAGGGAGTTAATTAGTTTCATCAGTAAAGGTAGTAAATTAAGAAGATAAGATTTGATATAAGGCTGGAAAATGAGGAAAAGAAATCTGCAAAAGAGTCTTTTGGCTTCCATTTTTACTTCCAGTTGACTGGTTCATTTTGGGAGCACTACTGGAAGTTATAACTTTATAAACTGTCAGTTTCAATGATCCTTTCTCTCTCCTACTGTATACTATGTGTCCTTGATTAAAAGCTTGACTCTAGGGGCGAAAAAGTGCGAAGTGTGCAAGTGTATATTACGCAAAGGAAGAATTGAAGGCCAAACACGACCGAGGGTAGTGCTTGATAGTCTTTTAAACCACGGCCAAAGTGAAATGTACGATAGCCATGGCCACAATGGCCATTGTGAATTTCAAGCCCTGTAGTGCAGCATTAACACCCAGTTATTTACTTCAATTCTGAAGTTCAAGGCATCAGTTGTTCAGAACTAACATATTACTAACTGATCTTTTTATTCATCAAGTAAATGTACATGATACTGGTAAAGGTAAGTTAATTGACCCAAATGCATTGGGAATTTAGGAAAGGGTGACTATGTATAATCACTGGTTAATTTGCTTGAGCAAAGTTCTATTTTCTAAATTTCTCATAGGGTTGGTCGGGGAGGGGGGGTCGGGGAGGGGGCATAAAAGAGTGTTGCAACTTTGTGTGCCTGTCTGTAACTGTATCCAGACTACAATATCAGTCATTCTGCAGGAGCATTTTTAATTTTTGATGGTTGAGACATAATCATTAATTTTTTCTTTTTTGTTAATATCCATGATTGCCATGGTTACCAGTTTGCTCTTTTCCCTGAGTACATGGAAATAGGTATGACTTTATGTCTGGAGTACAGCAGAACAATCTATTTTGACAGCAATACCCTCACCACTATTAGTGATTTGCTGGCAAAAAAGTAGTTTGGACAAATAAAGTCAATATGATAAACTCTTATGCCAAGTTTACTTCTATGACCAAGAGAGTTCAATAGTTACTTCATCTTGTAAGCACATTTAAAACAACATATTTAAAGCCTGGAAGTTTTGAAAGTAGGGTAGCCACGATATGGCTGAAAAATGGCCAGTGTGGCATAAAGCCATAGTCATTCTTTCAGTCGTTCATTCAAAACTTGGGGTGGAGCTGATACTGACAGCTGATTGTAGACATCTGCTTGGTTACTTCATGCACACCCCTGAGCAAAATGGATGGATGTATTATGATGGTCTCGCATGTCAGGTTTTAAGTTTTGTGGATGCCAAGGTGATGGTGTCATGCCGTTTCACTGTGGCCATAGTCACCAGACAGCCAGTTTCCTTAGGAATGTATTTGTTTGGGCATACATTGAGTTCACCTGAACTCTTGTTCTTCAGTTAATGTTGCTTGTTCTTCTCTGTTCCACAGAGGCAAAAGCGGAGAGCTCTAAGCTGCTCAATCAGGTCACCAAACTGCTGGACAATCAAGAGGATTTGGCTAAGGAGGTGAACAAGTTACGTACACAGTCCGAGAGACACAGACTTCGTCGTCATGGTACACTTTTCAGTGACTTCTCTGTGTCCACATTTTCTTCCAGCTCTGAGACAGATACAGATTCCACATCTTCCACCGAATCTGAAACTCTTTCCCCACCACAATCCCCAGAAAACTTGGATGGTAATCCCACAACCAGAGCGAGAGTAAGAGACGCAGACCAATCGGCCTCCAGAAATAATATCAGCAGAGCTGCAGGGACTGAACCAGAAGTGGATGTACTCACCGTTGATGTGGACTCTGAGATATCATTCAATCTCCGAGGTCGTAATGTTAGGCTGCCGTCATCGTCTTCTGAATCTGAACGAGGAAATACTAGAACAGACGTCGACGTTGCTGTTGATGCCATGCCGTTGTCCTCTCACACCGATCAGAATAACAGTCGCGAAAGGAGTAGGACTTTTACAGAGAGAAGAGTTGTGAGGACATACAGTCCCGGAGACCCTGCCCTAAGGGACTTGGACTTCCTGCCTCCCGAAGGCTCAAGCGACCGAAAGCTGGTAGGCCCTGTGATTCATACAACAACCACGCGCACGTACCGTTACCATGACGATGACAACTTCACAGATGTAAATGGAGCGGAGCAAAACAGGAATGTCCCTTACGTGTCAGGATCTGTTTCATCTCAAGACAATCCAAACACAGCTGAAAATGGGAACCAAAACTTCACAAAATCCTCTGCTACCAATAGTAAGGATGGATTGCCGGAAAGAAGTGCAAGTCAAGAAAGGGATGGGTCTGAAGGAGATTTTGATTGCAACAACCCAAGGTCTACAGACACCTTCTACCACGGGGACTCATCCATGAATGTGAGTTACCCCAATTCACTGGGCGAGAGTACCAGTGACAGAAGCTACAAAAGTGAAGATCGTGGAAGAAGGTCCTCCAGATCAACATCTCAGAGCTCTTCACGCAGTTGTTCTAGCGATTACTCTAAAGATCAGTCCAATAGAGAAACAAATTATGGTAGCAGTTCTTCGAAAAGCCCTTCGAGAAATTGGTCAGATCTGGAAAGCCCCTCTAGTTCATATTCAAGACAACACGAGAGATGTTTTTCTACAAATCCATCGGCGAGAAGTCCAACCAACAAGTGCTATGATCATAAATCCAGGTGCCGTAGTAGATCGTATTCAAGAGGGAGCTCAAGAAGTCTTTCTAGTGACTGTTGTAAAAGCCCCTTCAGAAAAATGTACAGCAACCCTTATAGTTCTTCTTCATCAAACATTCCCTGTGCCCGCTTTTCCAGAAGTCGGTCTAGAAGCCTAAGCAATTCAAGAGAGCGTTCTTCATCTTCATCCTCCACAGACAGCAGTACGTCTAAGGGCAGAAATTTCTCTGGATCAAAGCGAAGAAAGACAAGTTTGTCCAAGGGAAAACTGGCAAATACGCAAAAGGATAAGTGTAGACGTGGCAATGGGAGACATAGCTTTTCAGCATCTAAAAATAGCGACATAACTAGCAGTAGTGAAGATGAATCCTCTCCAGAAAGGAAAGTGTCGGCTAAGCTCAATCTATACTCTCACTCATCAGACAGAAATGAAGCTGAGTATTACTGTTTTTCTTCTCCTATGAGAAGGTCAAGGAGAGCATCAAGCTCTTCCATGTCAGATCGTAGTTTCAGCACAGTAAGGAGTAGTTCAACTCCCATGCCAGGAGAATCAAATGTGAACTCAAAATTATGGGCGAGTCCTGTCCGCTCACCTGATCAAAGCCCCTCCAAGGAGAGAAGCTCAAATCAAAAGAGTTATTTCTCAGATGATAGTAATGTGAATAGTGTGGTTAATTTTGGTCCTGATACACCATCATCTCCTGAACATAGCCCTAGGAACCTGAAAAGCTCAGAAACCTGCAGCAGTATGTCAACTGACAGTTCCGTAGCGTCTGACGAAAGTTGTACTGAATCTTCTGTGAACCATAATCTGGAGAAAGATAAACAAGGTAACTCTCTGTCGTCTGATCACCTAAACAGCACACTGTCTTCTTCATCCTCACAGTCATTGTCAACTTCATCATCGTCTTCGTCATCTTCTGAACTCGAGCATAAAATGACTGAGGAAAAACAGTTGTCAGATTGTGCAAGTCTGTGGGAAAACACAGCAGAGATTGATACACTCTGTCAAGTACTCTCTCCATTGCACAGCAAGTATCCAAACAAAGGTTTTAAGTTTACTCAAACTGACCAAACCAGTGCTCATTCTAAGTACACAGAGTCTAGGGCAGTTGGTGGAGGTGAGAAAGGCCTTCAGCTGGCAAGGGGTAGTAAAAAAAATGACACTAGGGGAGATTTGAAAGAGAGCTCTGACAAAGCCGAATCCAAAGCAGCAAAATCCTCAACTGCTGGGAATGAGAGTGAAGTGACGTCCAATCCGCAAGTCATAATGAGCAAGGGGTTCAGCGCAGCAGAAGTTCAGATGCATCCTGGAAATAGCCTATCACAGGGCCAGTCACTTTTGCCAACTGGCATCAGTGCTCCAGTGACCTTGAATAAAGGAACAGAATATAGGAAAGGAAACAGTGGACAGAGGAAAAAACGATCACACTCAGCAGAGGAACGTGACCCATCAGTGGTTAACAGTAAGAAAACGTGCAAAGAGAAAGTTTCATCTGGACCTTCGTCACACAATAGCACAAGGTCATCCATGTGGTACAACGCGGACTCTTCTAAATCAAACAATCCAACAGTGAACGTAAAGATCGATCTTTCCTTGAATGTTGAGCCACGGTCATCGATACCCAGTCGCAAAGAAGAGCCCGTGAGAACCTTGGCTAAACCAAGTACTGTCTTTTCCTCTACTTCAACTGTTGCGTCCGTGAGCACAGTCGTTGGTCAGTCGAAAAGTAAACCTCAGTCAGAACTGTTTTCTAGGCCTCCCAAAGAAGGTGTTTCGAGAAAGTCTTTGCCAGGCAATGAGATGAAGCCCCAGAATTCAGGTAAATTATCGCAGAAAACTAATAGTAAGACGCCTGCGACCTTGGGGAAGCCATCAGACCAGGCGAAACGTCAGGCGGTAAATTCTGGCCACAGTGCCAGCGGAGTGAGTGAAGCAAAAATTAGAAACACTCAAAGACCAAACATTCGAAAGGAGGAGCAGGGCGGTGGCCGACGACAAGCCCACCATGCAATGGATCGACAGTTGTTTCGGCTGGAAGATACTGACGAAAGCAGTGATGAGTCCTGGAGCCCCGGATGTCACTCAGACGCCAGCGATATCACCATATCGGAGGAAATTGAATCAGATTCCAGCTATGAACTGGTTGTTCCCAAGTCCACAAAACAACTCTTGGATGAGCTTGCTAACACCAATGACGACAGTGATGACACTTGGTCACCCAGTTCCTACTTTTCTCCCTCTTCTTAGCTGTCTTGGAAATGATCTACACCGTCTGAACTCTCCTTCACAGTCCTGTGTACTAGTGTAGACCTCAATGGTGGTTTCATTATAAATGTTGCTATCTAGTAAAATGTAAATTTGTTTTTGACACCTTGAAGTGTTTCTAAACTATACAGAAACTCCAGTTAACAACCGTTTCTTCCTTTCTACACTGCTATGCTCCTTGAAAAGAGGTCCACCTTGCATGAAGTGTCAATTTGCATTCACTTCACTACACTAGGTTGAACGTGTCTTTTTAACCAGTACAGAAGACCCTGTTTCTGAACGTTTTCTGTATAAAGAAAATGAAAGTTGTTTATTTTTTTTTCCAAAACAATATATATGTTAGATTTCTGTTGTTCTTTATAAACATGATCAGGGTGGCTGGTTGTCATTCTTGAACTCTTGTAAATAGATTGATTGCCCTACTTTTGGACCTGAATTTGGCAATGTTACTGGCCAAGATAGCAGTTGTTCTGGACTCTTGGGCAGTGAGTGAGTAACATTAATGAAACAGCTTTTTTGTGTATGGTAGATTTTGAGTATGTTCAGCGTTATACTTTCAGAATAATGCTTAACAGTTTGAAATAATTGCCTTTTGACTCACTACTGTGGGGAAAGCTCTTTGTGTTGATTGTTTTCTGACACCTAAGAATTTTGTGTTGTGGTTGTATATTTAGTAATTATCTTGTTTGTACATGTATTTCCACCTTAGTGCTAGATGAGTACTGCATTCGACAATGCGAAACAATGTGGACTTGTCAAAATTTCTCAGAATTATGTTATAAATATGTACGGTTATAATTGTTGGCTGAAGTTCAGTCTTGGGCCCACTTGGAGGAAGCCTACAGTGCTGGTTGCCATGGTAGTTGCGTGCTCTTAACGTTAAGAGGGCTTCGTATAAGTGGACCCTGGAAAACTGTTTGGTGACATCAAAACAACAGTTATTGTGGTATCATTGTATGAAGGTATGGATCAAAGAAATCGTTTTATTTTACTCTTGAATTTTGAGATAAGTGTACAAAGTGTGCAACAACCAAACCGGTGTTTTCTCTAAGGCTGAGCTGTCGTGTAGATATGACCACGTGACTTGGTTCGCTAACCTATACTATTGTGTCAAATGTAACATGTACCGGTGCATATTATTTTTAACAGTGTTACTTGTGGCCATTGCGACAAACTTTTCAGCGAAGGTATCCACAGCTAATTGCCACGGTGTTAGGAGCTATTGACATAATATTACTTTATGTTAGCTGTTCACGTGACATTACCTTGCACAATTTACTTAGCATTGCTACACGTTTCTGTTCGTCTCTGACTTGTGCTGATAAATGGGATATTTCAGAGTGAAGAACGTTTGAAGAAATTTTCAGAAAATTATTTACGCCACGAGTCGTGAAATAACGGGGCAAATATAACATATACCAGAACAGCGACGATAGTGTGAGAGTTGTCAAATGACTAGTTTACATCAGTTAGGGTTTCATGTCAGCTGTTAAAGTTGTAATAAACGGCATAAATTTTTAAAACTACTGTGTGTGATCAAGAGTGGTAAATTTTGCTTAACTTATTTTACTATGGCCCGATGTATGCAAAGTTCTAGTCACTTGGCAATCGTATCGTGTAATTGTTGGATGTGATGACATCAAATCAATTCCAGTAATTCTAGACTACTGATGTCAAGTGAATTGCGATCAGCACCATTGCGTTTATATTATCTTTTTTCACTGATCCTGCTTAAACCCTGGTGCTGTAAGTTGCCACTGTTTAAACATTAACATTTACGTGAACAGTCAGAATAAAACCTTAACTGAGATAAGTTGACAAGAGGCCAGATTTCACCAGGTTACACATGAGTAATTGCTGTCACATTGTCGTGGCTGCTCTGTACCTTCACTCTCTGTGCTTTAGTTCTTGTTATATAAACACAATCGGCTCGTGAGGACATGATAAATTTTATTGGGAAATTAAGGTGCCCTTGCCAATATCATATACAAATTGGTTGTGAGTTATGATGATGATATAAACAATGTATGTATGTATATAAAGAGGGTTTCTAAGGTGTCTGGCAGGCCAGTTTTCACTACCAACTGGCCGATAAGGCCGTCAGGAAATTCTTCCTTGTGGCGTTAAACGTCAATCAAATGAATAAATATACTTATTATTATACATATAGCAGAATCTTACAAGTCTCTGGAGCTTCTGGTTATCTCCGTTTTCAAAGGCTTGCACGTTGTGAAAGCTCATGATATATAGCACATGTAATTCTGTGATCACAGTTTGAAAACTCCAAGAACTGAAGCAGGGTAAAATTAATGTTATAGAGGTTTTCGGGGAAGATTTAATGCTGTAGCTGAGGTTATGTTCACTGGCGACACACAGTATCATCAAAACATTTAACTCCAATTAATTTCCTGAAAAAAGAAAACCGTGAATGTATTTTCAGGTAATGGTCTTCATGCTTTAACTTCATTTTTGGTTTCTGTCTTTTTAAAAGAAACGACAACAAACTGAAAAATGTAACCAAAGTTATTTCAGAAGAGGGGTCCATACAGACCTAAACGAGCATAGGCATTTTTTTTTTGACGTTCTTGGTAACTCTATAAATCATCTGCTAATCCGGAATTCTGACGAGTCTGTAGGATACGCCATTTCAGAGAAACCCGAGACATGATGTCGCGACATCTGTTCCCTACGCTCTTCAGTATTAGGGGCTAGACATTCCTGTGTGTGCGAAGTATGGTCTCCTTTATTACAACCGAAGGCCGCGCACTGTCGTCTCCTGATTCAGGCCTTGGGGAATAAGCCCAGACGTATTCCAATACCACTTTCTTGTTGAAAATGGCTGTAAAGGATATCAGAATTGTCTCGTAATCACAACGAAAACAACTGATTTGACACTACTTCTATATGGCATAGTGGTGAGCTAGGTATCAGTGACGTCACAGCAGAAACCAGTGTCTTGTCGGGTGGTAGAAACATTTCGTCCTTGATAGGTTAAAATTGAGAGCGTGGCAGCCTGTTCGATTTTCCCCACACAGGCGTTTTTCCTTACTTTGAACTGTATTATCTCGGTTATCATATATCACAAAAATAAAAAGTGACGTTTTATTGAAAAATGAATAGGATTCTATACCAGTACATATATACATTTGGTCTAATGTTGTTGTTTCCTTTAAGCTTTATGTAAATGGGTGCTGAAATGGATTGGCGAGGAATAGTGTTGAGAGAGTTTTTCTTCATTATTAATTCACTGAGATATACTCAGAACTGAAAATGGATGCTGTACAGAATGCAAAGTGATACATTGTGAAAGAAAAAGAATGTTCTCTATTTCATCACTGCGTTGTGTAATTTGTTTGATTATTATAAAAAGAACTTTGTGTCTTTGATTTGTGATAGAAACTGTGTATGTTCACTACATATGTATGGCTATATACTGTGTAATAAAGCCATTCCAAGGGTTTCAGTGCATTGATATTGTTGATTTGATTAATTGAAGGGATTGTCCCAAATTATTTTTTAAAATTTAAAATTATTCATTGGATATCACATGGATGTACATTGCATTTATTGCCCAGGAAATGTTGTTGTGAACCTTCACGTTCAGATGCTGGCCCCAGGGTCACGAAGCTGTGTTAGACTTAAGTCAGATATTTTTTTTTTACAACTTCACAATGAAAATGAAGTTTTGCATTTAAGTTCTAATCTAATTAAGGTAAGGAATAACCCCACCAGTTAAGATAAAATCAGACGTAATACTAGGACAGCTTTGTGACTCGGGGAGCCTGAGTCCACTTGCACTAAGCCCCTTACATAATGAGCACGTAACTAGCATGGCGATGTATCACGTAAAGTGTTTGTTGCCACAGTAGTTACGTGCTCGTAATGTTAAGAGGACTTCGTGCAAGTGGGCCCTAGTCTTTCAATCGGGGGAATCCTCAAGATTTTACACGTCGCCCCTGCGTGTTGTCAGTCATGAAAGCGATAAATAAGCATTTGTTGTCCACCAATATGGGAAGAATGTCGGTACGTCATGCGCAGGAAAGTTGGTCGGTTACTATAAAATAATGGATGGTACGTGGGAAGATCCGCCAGCAACCTGCGGATGGTCGTGAGTTTCCTCCGGGCGCTCCGGTTTTCTGCCTCAAAAAGTGACCGCTATGTTATAAGTGACAAAAGCAAAAAGATGCCCGCAAGGGAAGTAGGAGTTCTCAACCCAGGTGCAATTTGAAACCACCATCTGTTTGCAGTGACCCTTTGTTGTTTACAAGTCATTTATTTATATCTGCTTAAGTCGTCATGATCAAGTTTACATCGAACTTTTTTTCTCAAAGACATGGTAAAACATTATATATACGTGCGTAAGAAGGTTCTATTTGCCGGGATGAGAGTGTCTCCCTTGTAAACGGTAGACAAACCAAGTTTTTAATATTGGTAATCTTGGGACCATACCTCGCTTGGCGCTCAGCGTAAGAAGAATAACTCGAGCACATGTAAATTGGTCCGGCAACTGGTCTGTGAGAGCAACTTACGAATGTTCGTGGGTTTCTGCTGGGCAATGCCGGTTATAAGTGATATATAAGTGTCATGTAAGCTTATAAGTGAAATATTCTTGAGAATGAGAAATATTTTTGAGAACGCCTATTAAATAGCCATAAATAAATACTTGGTTTAATGTGACTGGGTGGGGCGTTGTTTCTGGTGCGATCGGCATGCATAGTGTTCGAGTGACGCAGCACTGTGAAATGTCGGTATTGGGCCCGGTCTGCCATGTAAGGAGAGGCTGTTGTGACCGAAATAATGTTGAAAACAACGTTTCAAACCAAAGTCAAAAATCTGTTGTGGGGATGATAATCACTGCTGGCAGGGATTTTTGGCCAAAACCCGTTACAATGTTTATATTTGCAAAATTAACCTTCGTACAGATTAAAGTAAGGAATCACGGTCCAAGCTTGTCTGAGTTGGATAGATCTCCAAGGAATTCACTTCAAGATCAGAATAAGCTTAATTTCAGACAGGTGAACGGCAGTGTGATGGTTGGAGAGTCCGCAGTGGAAGCTGGACATTTGGGTTCAGTCCGGATCAAGTAGGCCTACAAGTAGGGATGGGGGTCCATGCGGAACCCACGGCCATCCACAAGTCCCTGGCAAACCTTCTCACGTTGGCCCCCTACGACCGGAGAGAAAGCCAGCCAGGGCAAGACTTGAACTCACAACGACCTGTGCTAGTACGCTAACCACCAGACCATATACGGAGGCCCCACACACATGCTTGATCTTATGATTAAATTAATAAGTTATCGGTATCTTATCTGTGCGGTGTCCGTGGTGACATTTAGTACGTAATATATCGTATGACAATCAATAAAATGCGTTGCAATATTTTGGAAAGTCCAGTTTCGCGGAATTTAGTACAGGTAAATGTTTATTTTTTTGTTGTTGTTGTTTTTTTTTTTTCGATATCTTCCACGTAAATTCATTCTCTTTGTGGCTCTATAATCTCACTTTCGGAATAGTTGCGAAAAATATGAGTTACGAATTTTTGTGAAAGTTGCTCAGAGCTTGGATTGAAGCTGCATTATATTGACCAATCATCGAGCGAATAGGTCGGAAACTGTGAAGCCAAACTCACGTGCTCGAAGTTGTTGTCTAGTTCATGGACTTGAGGCAGAAGTACGAAAACGTCTTCAGAATTATCTAAGGAATGGGATCCAGGCTCATACCTTCGCCATGTCGATTCATCTAAAAACGAAGTAAGCATAAAACATTAGTAAATTAAATCTGCAAAAACTGATTGTGGACACGAGAAAGTAAATAGCAATGACGAAATCTGGCCCTCTGTCAATGCTCCCGCATAGCTACGTGTACAGTGTTTTTATTATTCCTGATTTTGTGACAGTACCGTGTGTGTTTGCTAACACTTTCAGTTTTACTTTTCAGCTTTGCGATTGAAACAAAGCACGAGGCGTTTTTCACAGGTGGACGTGTACAGGTAAATGCTTGAAGAGCCTTTTTATTCTGACTTGACACCAAGATTAGAGGTATTGTCGTCCTACATTCAATCGTATCTGGCCAGCAGGACTATATTAATGAACAATTGAAACTTCCATCAGATTAACAACGTCAAATCGACGTCCATCATCGTTCATACTGCGTCCTACTTGTTGGCAATTTATAAGATCAGCTGTTGGCCAGCAACGAAATCTCATGATAGTAGAGTCCGTTTATATTTGAAGGCCCAAAAATCAAAAGTGAAAAAAAAACACAAAGCATATGTTTTTAACGAAAAGTCCTGTTGGACGAAGTTTGTGGACTAACAACAGGTACCTTGATGTAACTTGGCAGAAGTTCGCATTCAAAACATGGTGGACATCCGTTAAACTTGAAAGTTGGGTTAATGATGCCAAAATGACTCAAAACAACACTTTAGGGAAAGGTTCAGGACGAGGGGCACAAAGCTGCTTATGCTGTCTTAGTGAGTTTATCAATTTATTTATTTATTTATTTATTTATATATTTATATAAATTATAAATTGATTGGTTTTTTACACCGCACTCAGGAATATTTCTCTTATACATCTGTGGCCAGCTTCATGGGGAACCCACGACCATTTACAAGTTGCTGGCAGGTTCTATGTACAACCAGAGAGGGTTCATCAATGACATTACTACCAGAAAATAAGGAACCATTAATGGAAAATATACTTAAAATATAGGGACTTGTTGGAGATATAAAATACCTGTATCAGATTTTTGGAAAATATTTTATTTTTGCTCTCTTGATCTGCCTTAATATATAATTTTTGTTTTACAGTTCTTTTTCATGTATCCTTAAAGTGTAAGTCAGTTTACAAAATTTACTGTAACAGAATGGTTAGTTTCAGTGCCTGGTAACATTTCATTTTGAATCTTTTTAGATAACACAGGATGGGAGCACCTTATTCTGTGGATGTGGTAACAAGGTGCAGGCATTGGAGATCTCCTCAGGAAAAGTTGTCAGTTCCTTTGGTCAGGTAAGTGTGAACAGTGGTTACTGCCTGCCGAGTGGAATGCCTTGAGAAGAATTTTTGTGTAAGTCACTGAGCGAGGACAAGAACAAGGTTTGGAGCCTCCAGTGCTCAGTTGGTTAGCACTCTAGCGCAGCGCAATGATCCAAAAGCCTCCCACCAATGCGGTTGTTGTGAGTTCAAGTGCGGCTTGTGCTGGCTTCCTCTCCAGCTGTGTGTGTGAAGGTCTGCCAGCAACTTGCGAACAGTCATGAGTTTACACTGGTTTCTGCCTGGTTTCCTCCCACGATAATGCTGGCCACCATGATATAAGTGAAATATTCTTGAGTACGACATAAGACACATATAAAATAAATAAATAAGTAAATATGAACAAGGGCCTGTTTTGAAGAGAAAAAATTGGGGTTTTAATGGCAAAATAAATTTTCTTACGTGCCCTGAAAAAAGCAGGTAAATAAAGCATTAAATTGCACTAATATTTGCAGTCTGTTCGTTTGTTTCTTTCATTACATTCAAGAATATTACATTAATGTGTTTTGACTTCATGTTGCTGGAAGGAGCGTAAAAGGGAAACCCACTCATCATTTTCAAGTGACATAGAAGTGTTTGGTGTAAGATGTCAAAAAATTGAGCAGGGACTGGCTTTCACAATGCAACCTAGTTGTCCAAGGATTACTAGTTTCTAGTACTTAACAGTGCTTTAGACACTCTCAATCTAGTATGGTATGCATCTGTACGTCACACTTTGGAATTTCCAAAACTTCATCTGCAACTTGCGAGAGGTCATTGGTTTTACTGTGGGGACTTCGATTTCATCCTTATGTACTGAGTGACAAATTCGTGAGTAGGGCATTAAACAACAAGCAAATAAAGAAAGGGGAAAATTAACAAACAATGCTTTAGATAGTTTGGCCAGCAAATAATGCCTCAAAAAGAAATGTTCAGGGATAACCTGTCTCAACATGATTCTTATAGTATTAGAAGCTTGCTTTCAAAAAATGTTTCACATGTTTGCTGATACTCAGTGGGTTGAAATATTTTTCAGGATCAAGATGAAGAGATTTCTCAGTTTGGTATAAGTTCAGATGATGAGGTAGGGAATTTTTGTCATTTTTTCATCAATACGTTAATGTAGACGATTTGCATGCTTAGAATGCAGACATGAAATAACCATACATTTACATTCTGTCACTTGTATACATGTACGTCAAGTTTTCAGCATGGATGAATTAAGTGGAATAAAGGAAGCTTTGAGCAGTATTTCTCATATTTCCTTGTCCCATTATTTCCAGCCATTAAAGAAATTGGTCTTACCTGACATCTACTATATATGTATAAATGTATCATATGGGGCCACTTTACCAATGTGGTCATTCAGCGAAATGGTAGAACTGCAACATTTTAAGAATCAAAACTGCCAGGGTGTCTGACTATCTTGAGAGGAATGAGCCTGAACGTATAGTATATTTCAGCTAAAGCTTGGCCTGTGTATTTCAGCTAAAGCTTGGCCTGTGTATTTCAGCTAAAGCTTGGCCTGTATATTTCAGCCAAAGCTTGGCCTGTATATTTCAGCCAAAGCTTGGCCTGTATATTTCAGCTAAAGCTTGGCCTGTATATTTCAGCCAAAGCTTGGCCTGTATATTTCAGCTAAAGCTTGGCCTGTATATTTCAGCTAAAGCTTGGCCTGTGTATTTCAGCCAAGGCTTGGCCTGTGTATTTCAGCCAAGGCTTGGCCTGTGTATTTCAGCGAAAGCTTGGCCTGTATATTTCAGCTAAAGCTAGGCCTGTGTATTTCAGCTAAAGCTTGGCCTGTGTATTTCAGCTAAAGCTTGGCCTGTATATTTCAGCCAAAGCTTGGCCTGTATATTTCCGGCCTGTATATTTCAGCCAAAGCTTGGCCTGTATATTTCAGCCAAAGCTTGGCCTGTATATTTCAGCTAAAGCTTGGCCTGTATATTGCAGCTAAAGCTTGGCCTGTATATTTCAGCCAAGGCTTGGCCTGTGTATTTCAGCTAAAGCTTGGCCTGTATATTTCAGCTAAAGCTTGGCCTGTGTATTTCAGCTAAAGCTTGGCCTGTGTATTTCAGCCAAGGCTTGGCCTGTGTATTTCAGCTAAAGCTTGGTCTGTATATTTCAGCTAAAGCTTGGCCTGTGTATTTCAGCTAAAGCTTGGCCTGTATATTTCAGCTAAAGCTTGGCCTGTATATTTCAGCCAAAGCTTGGCCTGTTAAATGCACTTTCAGAAGGACATAAATGATACTTTTGATGCCAACGCTAAAGTTTTGCTGATAAGAAAATTGAAAAACAACAAAGCAAAAAAACTCAGTATCAAGAGGAGTGCATTACATACAAAAAAAGCTAAGCTTTATGTGAAAAACTTGTTCAGGCTGTGTTTTTTGTGAATTTTTGCTCAAAATCTGCACCTGAAGGTAACTAAGTTTGGGTGTACAACCATTTCGCTCTATTGTACTTGTACTGTGTCATTTGTCATTGTAGGTACTCATTCTCGCCACACAAAACTTGCTTCTCAGACAGTGGGACTGGAAGCACAGAACATTGATTCGGACTTGGAAAGTGAGTGCTGATTGTATTTGTGATGACTTCACTTTTAATTTTTAAACTTTTAGGAATTGTATTTGATAATGCCTTTTATTGAAAAAGAAAGTCTTCCGATAAAAGGTATCTTAGATAAAATAGTATGTAAGATTTGCTGAATACGGATTTAAATTTGAAATTTATACTTTATGAAAACAGTTACTACGCACAAGTATGTTCATCATGGCACACCGGTATTTGAGACAGTAATGAAACCCGGTGGTCGTAAATGGCAGACAGTAATGAAGCCCAGTGGGCACAGTTGTCAGGCAGTAATGAAGCCCGCTGGGCACAATTTTCAGACAGTAATGAAACCTGGTGGTCACAGATGTGAGATAGGAAAGAAACTCAGTGGGCACAATTGCGAGACAGTAGTGAAGCCCTTTGGGCACAAATGTGAGGTAGTCATGGGTTTCAGGGTAACTAATGTGAGGCAGTAATGGGTTTCAGGGTAACTAATGTGAGGCAGTAATGGGTTTCGGGGACATGAATGTGAGACCAAGCAGTCATAAATGTGAGGCAGTAATGGATCTCAAGAGGCATTACTGTGTGCTGCAGATTGTAGTAGATATTCATCAGATTGTTAGTCGTCGTAAGATGTAGATTATCTTTGTGTTGTATACGATGATTGTTGTATTTGACATGTCCCAACAAACACTGCATTCAAAGTAAAGATAACATCGGTGCTTTGACCTGTAGTTCGTGGAAAACTCATCCTTAACAATTACCTTCCAAGTTTGGTATTATTTCATGTCTGTGCATTAGGTGTGCATCTGTTCATGTGAATAATGAGAAGTCCTAAAGAGTTACATGTTGTTTGCAGGCCATTCACACGGGTCCAGTAAGTTGCATGACATTTGATGGAACAACAACTTTACTGGTTACTGGAAGCAGTGACTCCACCATCAAAGTGTGGGACATAGTCAGGAAATACTGCACACACAATCTCAGGGGACACATTGGAGTTGTAAGGTACTTATCCAGCGGAATGCAGACACTGAGACCCACCTAAGATTCAATTCGTGACTCATGATTTTACCTTAATCAAAATTGTAAGTTGTCTACTGTAAATTTTCAACCTTTTCAATCATTAAGGCGGTTTTTAAAAGGTAACTTATGCATACAGTTATTGCAAAAATAAAGATGATTCATGTGTGTCACCACACGTGTAAGCTTCACAAAACTGTAAGAATTATTTGTCTATACCCTACAGTTTTCCCAGAAAATACTGAAATATTTCTTTCAGCAGTGGTTGAAAAGGTTGAAGAATTAGGGTAGTTTGTTGGGATGCTCAGAAGATAAAAGTACAGTAAATGTATTGGCCAACTAATCAGCCTCAAACACTTGAGGCTCAGGTTATTCAGCCTATAGGCTTGTTTTCCTGACGTTCCTTGTAACCATACATAATAGTTTAAGATTTACTGGGCAGTTTGAAAGGTGTTGACACATTTTCTTTGATGTACTTTGCACTTCATGAATCCAACACACTTGATGCAATTTTTAGATCTACATTTCATCCAAAGAAAAAATGGTGCGCTTGTTTTTTTTTTTCATTTTTTTTTTTGGTTCAGCGACCATATTTGATTGAACTGGTAGATTGAACTGGTGATAAGAGTACATATAAATGTGGTTTTAAAACAGACAACACCAGGCAAAATGTATATATGTAACGATAAATAATCCTGTTCATAGTTCAAAAAACGTCACTTTATATTTACGTGATGGATGATAACCGAAATATCGCAGTTCAAAGTAAGGAAAAAAATGGGGGAAATCAAACGCGCTGCCTCACTCTCAATTTTAACCAATCAAAGGCGAGATATTTCATCCACCCGAGAAGACACCTGTTTCTGCTGTAACATCACTCGTACCTAGCTCACCACTTGGCCATACAGGAGTAGTGTTAAATCAGCTGTTTTCGTTGTGATTACTAGACAATTCTTATATATTTTAAAGCCATTTTCAATGGGAAAGTGGAATTGGAATCCCTCTAGGGTTAGTGTTTACAGTTTCTCTGAAATGGCGTATCCTATGGCTTCATAAGAATTCCGATTAAAAGATGATTTACAGAGTTACCATGCATGTCATTAAAAAAAATGCCTATGTCAGTTTAGGTCTGTATGGACCTCTCGTCTGAAATAAGTTTGATTATATTTTTTGTGGTCTTTTCTTTTAAGCCCAGAAATGTGAAACTGATTAAAGTGAAAGACAGCACATGTTCCAAGTTGAATTTGCATAAAAGGTTGAACAATATTATTTTTATTTTGGTGAAGCATTTTTTCTGACAACTGCTGCGACAGTGGAAATTGACATTTGACCAATCTCCGTAGGCTAGCTTGAAACGCAGCCATTCTGTCTGGACTGTGACATAAATTTTCCAAGCGCAGATCACTCTTGTTACCTGAGACTATAGTAAGCTGCTGTGGTTGTGGTTGTAACTTAAGTATGTATGTAAATTGATAGCATGAAATGATCGAGAAACTTACTCCCACCACAACACAATGGTCTGGAGAAACGTTCTAGTGTTGTTCACACATGTACTTGTTATAATTAAAACACAGAACATTGAAATAGTGCGCAGTCCCTAAGTTATTACATGTTATATTGACAAACAACTCAGAATATTTATGTCACGGCTCATAAACTGCTGATGTCTCCTAGCTCTCTGATTGGTCAATCTCTCATCAGCTTAAAAGCATGGGCGCCTTCAGATCCCCAGTTGGCAGCACAATACTCCACACTTCAAACAAAGAGAATTCAGCAACGACTTCATAAAATTTCAAACAGGTTTTTACGTTCAGTAAGGAATTTTATAATCTTTGTAATGAAGAGTACCTCAGTCATGAGCTGTCTTTTACTTTAATGATTCTCCATGTTTCAGAGTGGTGAAATTCCACCCAGACGTGGAAAGACTGGAGCTGTATTCTGGAGGAGAAGATAACAAAATCCGCGTGTGGGACCTGACATCTAGCACCTGTTGTCATGTACTAGACACACATTACAGCGTCGTCACCAGTTTGACTTTTGGTAACCATGGCGACACACTGCTCAGGTATCTATGGCAACCACAGTTATACAGGCAGGAAGATTTTCGTGGTCTTCAGTTTTGTTTTTTAAATTCATGTGTTTTGTAAGGGGATGTTTCAGAATGACTGATATGCAGCGGGAAGATACTTTATATGTGCATTTCAGAATTGCACCCCGTAATCAAGGCCAAAAAGAATACCTTCCCCAATAGCAAGAAAAACAACAGCAGTGCTTTCGCCGACAAGAACTTCGTGTCATGGCCAAAAATAGTTCTGGATTTACAAGTGGCAAAAATTTTGTAGGGTTGGCATGTTTTTGGTATGTTTGGCTAAGACTTTGTCCTCACAGGTTGGTACGGTTGCAGTTCACATACCCTGTGACATGAATAAGAGGACTTATCATTTATATGTATTTAAGGCATATTCATGCTCCTTTTCAGTTCTGGCAGAGACAGCATTATAGCAGTGTGGAGTACAACCTCCTACAAGCTTGATAAAACCATTCCAGTGTTTGAGGTGAGATAATGACAGCGATAGAGTTAATTTCTGTGGAATGTCAACATTTTTGTGAAAAAGTACATGTTGTAATATACTTAAACATATTAGATTATTTGATTTGAGTTTAGAGTCAGCCAATCAGACTTTAAAAAAAATAGTTCCTTCAAACTCTGCGACACTCCCTTAAGTGAACTGTCTGGCACCGATGAGCAACTGAGGAAGATAGTCTGAGACATTGTGGTGATGGTGGTTGTCAGTAAACTTTAAAGCATGACTCTATTGTCAAACATTTCAAATGTTGTCTTTGTCTGAAAATCACTGTGACAGACAACATAGCTGTTTTATTTATTTATTTGTTTGATTGGTGTTTTATGTCGTACTTAAGAATATTTCACTTATATGATGGCGGCCAGCATTATGGTGCGGGAGACCGGGCAGAAATAGGGGGAAACCCACAACCATCCGGATGTTGCTGGCACACCTTCCCACGTATGGCCGGAGAGGAAGCCAGCATGAGCTGGACTTGAACTTACAGCATATAACTGTTTTAAATCAGCTGAATGTGCCTTTCTCTTTCATATGGCCAATCTCTTGATTCTTTCTGTGAATTTTTCTGTTTGCAGACTGTGGAATCCATGTTTTTATTGCCAGAAGATAAAGTCCTACCAGCTGTGGGCAAGCCTGTTGCTGGTCTCTTTGCCGTAACAGCTGGCAGTAAAGGTACTCATTTCATTTCACCTGTATGGAGCATGACCCTATTGGATTTAATATAAAAGCGTGCAAGGGTCAGTCTGATAGAAAACTGCGAATCCTATCCCCAAACTATTCCGGAAAATCAAAACAAGGGCGTCTCTCTGGATTTCAGTAAAGAAAGAGTGAAAAAGTGAGGACATTCCTTGATTTTTATTGTTTCCTCCAGCCATTGACTGTAATTTCATGTACAATTGAAGATAACTTCAATTAATTAATGTTGGAAATGAGTGTATATTAGCAAAGTAGTTTTATCCGGAGAAAAATGTTTTAAATTTTATAATATATTATCATCAGTATCCAATAATTGTTGCAGGTTTGTTACGGGTGTGGGACATTGAGAAATCGAAATGTGTTTACAGCCAAGATGAGGCCATTTGTAACTCCAGAACAGAAGAGTCTGACCAGGAGCAGATAATCACCCAGACACTGTACAACCCTTCTACTGCCAGTGTCACTGTAGTGACATATGATCACAACATTCTGCAGTTCAAAGAAGAAGACTTTAGCCTGTGCAAGCAGGTTGGCTAATAAGAATTCTTGTTCAATACTATGTTGGCTCAAACTAAATTATCAATCTTTCTGCTACCTGACCAGCAGTTTAAAGAGCCTCTGACATGCAGCAGATTATGATTGCGTTTCTAGTTTAAATTAGGGTGACAGATTGCACGCCCTTACAGCAAAGTTTTGTATTAGTCCATAAATGTAAGTTTCATGTTCAACTCATGCTGAATTCCTCTCCGGCCATACGTGGGAAGGTCTGCCAGCAGCCTATGGATGGTTGTGGGTTGGCCCTGGGCTCTGCTCGGTTGCCTCCCACCTGTTTGCGTAGCATGTGGCTAAAGTGGCATTTCATGACCCAAATAAACCCATTTCAAGAAGTCCATTTAATGCAGAAACAATATACATATATATGCATTTGGCAAGCAAATATCAGTGTAATCATGATTTATTTTGGGCAGAAAATTATTTGTGCCAGTTTTACAAAAGTGCTTGGTGTGTGGTGATGTCACCAAGGTAAATTCCCTTGACAATTGTTGTCAGAAGTTTGTAAGCAGGCCCCGTGAGAGAGTAACTGAAAGGTGTAGCATTACTGCAATATGCGTACCTACCATGATTTTTGGGGTGTGGTCAGTTTACAGGTTATAAAGAGGAGATTTGTGCTGTTGTGTTGTCATTTTTGCAGGTTATGATGCTTGTGTAGTCAGTTTGGAGGTTATAACTGGGATTTGTGTGATCAGTTTCCTGGCTAGTATATTAATGAGAGTTGTGGTGTCACATTTGCAGGCTATAACTGAGACTTGTGTGGTCAGTTTGCAGGCTATAACTGAGACTTGTGTGGTCAGTTTGCAGGCTATAACTGAGATTCGTGTAGTCAGTTTGGAGGTTATAACAATGAGATTTATGTGGTGAATTTGCAGGTTATAACAATGAGATTTATGTGGTCAATTTTGCAGGTTATAATGATAAGATTTATGAGGCCAGTTAGTAGGTTATTACTGAGACTTGTGTGGTGAGTTTGCAGATTATGAAGGCAAGATTTGTGTGGTCGGTTTGCAGGTTATAACTGAGATGTGTGTGGCCAGTTTGCAGGTTATAAGAATGAGATTTGTGTGGTCAGTTTGCAAGTTATAAGGATGTCATTGGTGTGGTCAATTAGCAGGTTATAACAGTAAGATTTGTGTGGTCATTTTACAGGTTATAAGCGAGACTTCTGTGGTGAGTTTGCAGATTGTAAAGGCAATATTTGTGTGGTCAGATAGCAGGTTGTAACAACAAGAATTGTGTGGTCAGTTTGCAGGTTTTAACGATGAGATCCTGGATGTCCAGTTCCTGGGCTCAGAAGACTCTCACCTGGCTGTGGTCACTAACAGTAACCAGATCAAGGTGTTTGAGCTGGCTACCTGGACATGTCAAATTCTATACGGCCATACAGACATTGTCCTCTCTCTGGAAGTGGACAAATCCTCCAACGTTTTCGTCACAAGCTCCAAGGTTTGTTTCTAAACTCATCTTATTTCCTCCACATTTAAAGAAAGATGTTCTTTTATTGTACTTTCCTTGGGAAAGTATATTTGGAGCAAATTGTTTATATATGCAACAGGATTGTATTTGATAAAACAGAAATAACAGAATTTTTTAGTTTGTAGTTATTTTGTTTTGTTATTTGCATTGTTTTGCATGAGTTCACCAGCCCTGTATATATTTTACTTGAAGGAAAGCATTCAAGTCCAACTTTCATCTTACACATCAGTTCAATGTCTGCGCGTTTGTAAGGCACAGATTCCTTTCATTCTCTCAGTCTATTTTTCAGCCATTAATCTTCTTGTCATAATAAGGCATATCCCACTTGATTCCCTGTTTCTTGTCACTGCCTGCACCTCATTTTACCCCCTTCATCAGAATTTATTATTTCATTTTTTTTTTTTGACCTGAAATTGTCCAAAAAGATGAGAATTTCAAAAAATCTACCCCCAAAATGATAATGAAAAAACGAAAATTGTTCTGTTGCCTTTGAGACTTGAAAGAAAGGATCAAGTGTTATAGGCCTGCATGTAAAGTTGAAATACTGCCACTGTGGTGTTTAACCCCCTTCCATCATCTGACTAATGTATACAACATCTGCTAACAAATCTTGCCATTGGACTGGTATGTAATTCATACTAAAAACAAAATTCTGCTAATGTTTCTTGCTCTGTGATTGGTTCTACCTTCAGGATAATACAGTCAGGTTATGGAAGTTGGACACCTCAAGCAGCCAAGTGACCTGTGTTGCCGTGGGTTATGGACACACCCATGCTGTCGGAGCTGTTACATTTTCCAAGTAAGTTATTTATATTTGTGGTGGGGCCTCTATGGCCGAGGTGGTTTGGGTGTCAGTGCTGCGTTATGATCCCATGCCTCTCACCTGTGTGGTCGCTGTGAGCCAAAGTTCAATTCATGCTAGCTTCCTCTCTGGCCGTACATGGGAAGGTCTACCAGCGCATGGTCGTGGGTTTCCCCTGGGCTCAGCCCAGTTTTCTCCCACCATAATGCTGGCGGTATAAGTGAAATATTCTTGGGTTCGGCGTAAAACACCAATCAAATAAATAAATATATTTGTGGTGATGTTCAGGGCTCTTTCAGCTTCTTAAGGTGCTATCAAGTGTTTTCTTCAGGTATTTTCATGTTTTTTCATGCTCTTTTCAAGCCTTCAGTAATAATGTTAAAAAAGGATTGTTTTGGTTGGAGAAACATTTTCTAAAAACAATAAGCAATCCAATAACTACAGTTTTATGTGCATCTTTCTTTGCCTGAATTATGCTTAAAATTGCTTTATGTGTATGCTGAAAGATTAAGAAGCAAGGTGTTCAAAAATCTCTTTTAGCATATGATGTAGCCTGTGTGGAACAGTTCATGCTCTCTCCGATAATTTGATCATGTTGATTATGTACACGTTTTTGATATTAATTGTGTGTGTTAGTGAACTTGTGCATAAACAAGTGTGAATGTGTATTAGCTGTGACTTCCCCCCCAGACAGTTCTTGTCTTACATTCATGCCTCTGGCTAGGTGAATGACCCGTGTTAATTTAAATGACTAAATTCACTTTAAACATTTCTTTTAATGTATACCAGTGTCATGAAATTTATTGAAATTTGATTTTTTTTTGTTCCAGATTCGAATCCAGCTTCATTGTTAGTGGTAGTCAGGACTGCACATTGAAGTTGTGGTCAGTGCCCTCCACTCTGGGTGGTCAAGCTATGACCAGTCTTTATCCCCGCCTCACAGAGAAGGCTCATGACAAGGACATCAATTCCGTTGCTGTTGCGCCAAATGATAAACTGATAGCGTCTGGATCACAAGATCGTACAGTCAAGGTATTTGGCATTTGCGCCTGGCCTGATATTATTACGCTCTTTAGAAGTTGTCCCACCAATGAAGTGCCTATCTTCTTAGTACACAAGCATTGAAAATGAAATACTAATTAATTGAGTACATGTATTAATTCATATTTCACTGTGTTTTTAGTTGACCATGTATTGACTTATAATTAAATAAATTTTTAAACTAGGCCAAATGTGGTTTGAAACCCATACCTGGACAAAGTAAGGAAGAGCCTTTTTTTAAGTTGGTGAAAATTCCATGATCTGAAGTGTATGACCTTGATATGATAAGAAATCTGGATATTTAACTTTGTGTTATTAATGTTGATTTTTCTGCTAGGTTCTTCTCTAGATATATAAAGCCTCATATACATACACTTGTCATCGGAATTGACAGAATAGAAAACTGCTGAAAGTAATATGGGTCAGGATTCAGATTGACCATTAATTTACAGGTTTATCAATGAATTGATCTAGAAACAGCCATAAACTTTCAAAATAGTATAGATGAACACCATTAACCACTGACCTCAAATCTCCGACTTTGACATCTCCTTTGTTCTACAACTTCTGGCGCCAAATCCACAAAATCATTTCCTACTTCAAAACCTTAAAATACGACCTTTGTGCCCTAGTAACTATAATTTTCTCCACCCCATGAGTGTTGCTTTTAAAACAAAGGTGTCAAATTTTCAAATTCCAGTATCAATATCTAAGCTTTGTGAAGAGATATTTTATCTGACTTAAATCAGAAATGCCTTTGTGAATTGGAATTGACCCATTATCCATAACATGTTGCTTGTGATACTGAAGCTGTAGCCTAAACTTCTGTATTCCTTAGCTGTGGGACGCTGGCAGTTTGAAGCAACTGGGGGTGATGAGGGGTCACAAACGAGGGGTCTGGTGTGTTCAGTTCTCACCTGTTGACCAGGTAAGTATGTGAAAGAGTGGGCAAGTCTTCACAGTGATAAGAAGTTGCAGTTCAACAGTTGTTGAACTTGTTATGTTTGCTGTACTTGGGAATGGTCTGCCAGCAACCTGTAGATGGCCCAATCAAGTAAATAAATAAATTTAGAATTTGATTTTACCCTCGTGGCCAATTTTGGCCAAGGGGTGTTGTCGTAGCGGGCGACGTTCATCCGTCTGTCTGTCTGTCCGTCCGCCTGTCGGTCTATATTCCTTGTAAATGCTGTATCTCTAGAATGCTTCATCTGATGTTTACCAAACTCACACCAAACTTGCACATTGGCATTTTCAGTGACCTTGACCTTTTTCTTCAAGGTCAGTGATCTTGACCTTTTCTTCAAGGTCATTGGGGTCGTTTAAGTTAAAGTTTATAATAGACTTGTATCTCTAGAATGGTCTGCCCGAAGTTCACCAAATTTATACCACACCTACACAATTTTATGAATGGCTGGTATTATACGTAATTTGTGTCTATTTGTTATGTTGTATATATGTTCGAAATTTGTATCTATTCGTTACATTTTATATGTCATTAAGGCCAAAGGGTTTTAAGTGCATTGCACGGTAGTTTTAATGATCTGTTATAATTTGCTACAGTGCCTGGCCTCCACATCTGGGGATGGGACCATTAAGATTTGGGCCCTGTCAGACTTCTCCTGTGTCAAGGTATGGATAACATCAGACTTGGTCTTAAAACCTGAAGTGTAAATCATCTATAAAATTCAATGAAGTGTTCACCAACGAATTCAGTGGTTGTATTATCTGGAACAGAAGTCAGTGAAGAATCAGGTCGTGTGCGAATGCCTGTTAATCAGATAAAATGTCACATGATTTTGTACCAACTTAAAACCGCAGGTTGATCACTTGGTCGAGAATGCCAAGGAATTACAAGTGATTTGTTGTACCCATATTGTCCCAAATCATTCAGCTTTTTCACAAAACAGACAGAGAATGCAGTTATCACTGTCATGAAATGTCCATTTTCCTGGTCACCATGGTAGTAAATTGTAGGCAAAGATACATGAACTTGCTGAAACAGACTCCGTGAACAGGAATGTGATCTACAAAACTTATATATACTGGTGTCCTAAAACAAGATAATTGTCTCGCAATATATCAAAAGAACATGGTTAAGCTTTGGTAAGGAACGTTGGTAAGATTCCATCCGATTTGTCAGACCACTTTTGGAAAGCGTTGTTCTAACAAAGTTTGCTTCAAAAATAAGCGGACTTGCAACGCAATAAGGGAACGTCATACAGATGAAAGTTGCAATGTGACGTATTATCAAATAATTGGATATGTGAGGTGATGGTAGTAAAATACATGAAGGTATGTACATGTACACATTACAGTATTTCATTATCACTTCTTTTCGTCAGACTTTTGAAGGCCATGACAGCTCAGTACTGAAGGTGATATTTTTGTCTCGTGGAATGCAGTTGTTGTCAAGGTAAGAATGATGTCAGTCATTACGTTGTGACGATTTGCACACAAAGAAATTTTAGTCTAAAAATTATATTTCATTAAGTGCAATACTTGAAAAATAATGAAAAATGCATTAAGCTTGTTTAACAGTGTATTACAGCTCTAGTCTTTATAAACCTTTACTTCTTTAGTCTCCACTCATGCAGTTTAACTTGTGTTAAATGTAATTTTATCTTTTACAATTGTTGTGAAATGGGAGTCTTGAGTTAGATTATTCCACCAATTCTGACTTCTCTATTTTGACGTAAAAACACCTTTAATTATTATTATGATGAAAAAATATTTAAAAAGAAAAGTATTACATTAATTATTAGTAAGTATCTGGTTGTTTCCTACTTCTATTTAATTGCACGTTTTTGTTTCTGCATAATTTGTTAGTGGTTCAGATGGACTGGTGAAACTGTGGACGATAAAAAGTAATGAATGTGTCAAGACCTTTGATGAGCATGAGAATAAGGTGTGGGCTCTGACTGTGTCAAAAACTGAGAATGTGGCTGTAACCGGAGGAGCAGACTCAACCATTATTATCTGGAAGGTACAGCATAGGACTTCCTGGTTTTTACGTAAACTAGTGCCATTGATTGCAGTTTTCTTACATAAAACTTACTTTATTAAAGTTGCAATAATTTTTTGCTGTAAATCGTCACCCACCCAACCACCATTTTTCTCCTACAGTCCGGTTTTTTAGGGTTTTTTTTCCTTTTTCTTTTTTCGTTCCTTAGGATGTTACACAATCAGAATTAGAAGATATGAAGAAATCCAGAGAGGAGTTCACGAAGAAGTAAGTACTATTTAGGAGAATGTGTATTTATTCAATGGAGTCACCGTCGTGTACCCAGTTTTACCCCTTCATTCTGATACCCAAATAAAGGAAATAGGCACAGTCCCTAAATAAATATTTTGGGGAAATGTTTTGGGGAAATTTTTGACAATTGTTTTTATATTTTACTTATTCTTAGAGTTCATCAGTTTTAATGGACAATGCAGTTTTCCTGGAATTTAGGACAGGTACTCACTGTCAGACTCTACTCTAATATGGTTATGATCATGGTTTGTTTTCAGAGAGCAAGAGTTGTGTAATTTAGTCCACAACAAGAAATTCCTTAAGGCTGTCAAGCTAGCCATAATACTGGATCAGCCATTTAGACTTCTCAATGTCCTCAAGGGTAAGTCTAGCCCAGATCAAGTTTTGCCAACTCCAATCCATAGGCTCTTTGTGGACGCTGTTGTAACAGAAATAGTAAACTTCAGTAGGGGAGTTTTGAGCTCGAATTCTTTTGTCGTAGAAAGTAAAGAGTTCAACTGTGTCATGTGACTTGTCAAAAATGTCAGGCAATTTTGTTGATTTTGATTTACCGATCACCTGTCTTGCCCTGTTAGGGAAGTACAAACGACCTCACCTTCCATCAGGAGCTTCTTACAATTAAAACTTCCAGACCCTCAATTTCCCTATCGTACGTCTAGTCTAAGTAACTTTTTTTGAAACTTTTCTCAGATGTCCATGTTGTAGTAAATGTGATCAGAAATAGTTGCTTAATATTTTCGACAGGTCACATGACTCAGTAGGGCTTTTCATACCTTCATCGATAAAAGAGTTTGATCTCAAAGCTTCCCTATTCTTTATTAAACATGGTTTGAAAGTTTACCTACCACTCCCTTCCACTCACAAAAAATTGTTCAGTGCAAAATCTATACAAACCTTGTTTTTAAATTCAGTGGAAATTTTTTGCAAGTTTTTTCCCTGATTCTGTAATGGTTGTACTGATGACTCACACTGGTTTTTGTGAGAAAATTAATTTCTGTTTTGTTAGATCTGTTAAATTTTTTATTTATATTTGCTTCTGCTTTGTCATGGACAGTTTTGTTGACATCTGTACATTTATTCTGACCCGATGTCTATTTTGTGAATGTATTTTAGAAGGAATCACAAGGTTGTCAACATGAGGGTGATAAGGTGACGATCAGGCTTTTTATGGGTCTTTCCCTTCTGTAATTGTAGCAATTTTAGAAACTACCAATGGACAACAAGAGCTGGAATCAACTTTGTCGAAATTGAGGACAGATCAAGTCGGTATGTTTGAAAAGTTGACCATTTGAGTTAAATATTAGTTACACTTAAAAAAAACCCATTTTTGGAAAAGCGAAATAATATTTAAAGGCAGTAGCTTTCAGGAATGTCCATATTTGTGTAAAGGATCTGCAAGGTATTGCTAAAGTGTGCTTGACATGAAACCTTCATTGGTAATGGCATTGTATCCTCATTTTAAGTTATATATTATGTAACAAATATATTATAGTTATATGTGTTTTAAATAAAGTAGTTAAATGAAATTAAATTGTGTCTGAGCAACGAACCAAACTTGTATACGAGTAGTATTAGAAAATGCGCCAAGGGAGACCTCATAGTATAGCATAGCATAGCATAGCATATTTTGACAAATACTTCAGAAGGCAATATTTCTTGAGTTCTCAATGGGCCAGTGATGTCCAGTCCCATCTTTACTACTTCTGCTGATGCTTAAAGTCATCAGGTTTGTCAGGATGGCTTATTCTGGACACCCTGCATTGGACCAATCATTAACTTGACTGCTGTCATATAAGTGAAACAGGGCCTCTGTGGCCGTGGCTTCCTCCCCAGCTGTACGTGGGAAGGTCTTCAGCAACCTACGCATGTTAGTCATTACCACCGGACTCTGCCTGGTTTCCTCCCACCATAATGCTGGCTGCCGTCATATAAGTGAAATATTCTTGAGTATGGCATAGAACACCAGTCAAGTAAATAAATAAATGTAAGTGAAACATTTTTGAGTACTGCATAAACACCAATCAAATACAGTAAGGAAATAATTTTTCAATTTAACTTCAGAGCATTACTTGTATGTAGCATTACATGTATTTCCACAGACACGGTGCTGGGGTTTCTCTCCAAGTGGAACACAAACAGTCATCATTGTCATGTGGCCCAGCTGGTGTTGTCCTTTATACTGAAGAGTGTCCCACTGGAAGAGTTATCTACCCTTTCTAATATGCAGTCTGTGGTAGAGGGCCTAATTCCCTACACAGGTCAGTAGGAAGTTGGTTAACTTAACCAAGATCCTGCTCCATCAGTAAGATTTTAAATGTATTCTTACATGCAGCGGGTAAGCCATTGTGTGTCATTATTTGGATTGAAATCTTCAGTGAAAATTCAAAGGAGGCACATAACATGAAAATAAAGTTACACAGTGGTACTCTTTTCACTTTTGAAAAATTTCCTGAAACAGTCTTTGATAGATCCACTGACGGCTTCAAGCACACATGTGCACTTCCAGACTTTGGCACCATCAGAAGTTAGGCTGCCTTCCATGAGTACCATTTTACAACTCCTAGCTCTAGAATTTCCCTCTGGCTGAAAATCAATTGTGCAATAGACAGAAACAAAGTTAGAATGACAAGCAAGGTCATGCGTAAAAATATGTTCATTAGCTGTAACCTGACTGACCCTTTGAGAAAAGGGCCTGCTTGAAAGCTTTTATTGGCATTTTGATAAAGGTTTTTTGTTTTAATTTTTTTCTCCATGTTAATTTCCATAAAATTCCTGTGTTTTTCAAAAACCAGAATAAAAAAAAATGAATTCCCTACCCACTGGTCCAATGTTTTTCTTCTAGGATCGGGATATGCCCAGTACTTTTTTTAGGATGGCCCAGTTTCTTTTCTAAATAGATCCTGAAGTCAGTATTAGCTAAATTATGTAACTATAGGCAAACAGATTATTACTCATAATTAAGGTCATTTTGCAAAAACTGTCATCAGGTGTCTTTTTCTTACTGAAAAGTTAATTAATTAAGTCTCATTAATCCTCTTGTGTACATTTATTTGTGTTTCTGTAGAGCGTCATTTTGAGCGTATGAAGAGGCTGACTCAGCAGTCTACATTTGTGGAGTACACCTGGCAGAACATGAGAGTGGTGGCTGGTGCTGGGTGAGTTGGGATTACTGTAAATGCCCTAAAACTTCGTCAAAAAAAGGGCATCTTTAAAGGCAAATAAATGTCATGAAATATTATTTCTGGTGATGAAGCTCATCCAACCTTCCAAACAAATGTCAGAAGAACTTTCTAACATCAATAGAACCTGGACGAATCCAGCTCTTACTGCTTTGCCTTTAAGCCAAAAGTTTTTACAGGTTCTTGGACCTGGTGAAGGTCAGTGGTTTGCTTTGGGCAGCTCTGGGTTCCTGTACCAAAAAACCTGACTGCCATTTTTGAGTGTAGCCTTAATAACCTCATGCTGCACATGGGCAGGTCTGCCAGCAATCTGTGGATCACCAGGGGTTTCCCCTGGGCTCTATCTGGTTTCCTAATACCATAATGCTGGCTGCTGTCTTACAAGTGAAATATTCTTGAGTACAGTGTAAAACATCAATCCAAAAAATAGATAAATCAATCACCCCATGACGGAGATGAACCAATAAATACATGTACATTGAAAAACTCCAGCAAAACTTCTTTCGGCTTTCTCCAAACATGGTCTGTGTAATATATCTCGAGTGTAACAGAAAACTTGAATCGTACAAAGAATTTCATGAATATCCATTATGCTTCAGAAGTCAGGAGGCAGAGCTAAGCTCAGGGATGTCCGGAACAGGGGCCGTATACATCCCTAACTTACCCCAGCCTAAGACCAGCAGCACAGTGACCCAGGCTCGGGAGAAACCTGAGCGGCCGGTGGACCTGGCCAGGCTTATCAGAGACAGAGTGGAGGAGCTTGGGAATAAGGTAAGGGAGAATTCAGTGATGCTGAGCTGTCAGCAGTATTAACACTCAACAACGTGCATGTTTATTCAAGCCTGTTCTGAGAGTGTTATTTTGTGCAGAGTGATCAAATTATGTTTTTTGTGAAGTCCCGCAACTGGTCAAGCCCACCAATTTACTTTTTTCTCCAGTGCAAAATTTAAAAGGATAATAAATCACATAAATCTCACTTAAAGGTGCTCTTTTATAAGCGAAAAAGTTGAGCAGGTTAGTAGTGTTGATATGTAAGATTTATGTAATGTGTGAAAATATGACAAGTAGCATTACACAAATGCAAAGAGAAAAGTTGTGTATTTATAAAATTATTCAGTTTTTAGCCCACTCAATTCAACAAGTCAAGCAATTGCTGAAGTGATTAGTAAAATATAATTTCTTAGTTCCTAGTCTAAAGCCTGAATCCCTAGTATTGTTCTTCCGTTTTCATTGCCCCGCAACAACAACAGGTAAGCTAGTTAAGTTTAATAATGTAGTCGCCCATATGGCTGTGGTCAAGGACTTGATTTGGGGAGATCAGTAGTGAAAAGGGTCTCCTATTACTTGTGATAGTATGCATTTAGCTGGGTCATCATATGGTTTATATATATAGATGTGGACAAAGTGTACTTTCAGTGTTACAAAGCTTATAAACGAATCCTCAAGGTGCTGAGAGACTTTTCATTGAAGAGTAAATGTTATATTTCTGATCATGATAAAAAACTTTCTCCAAGAGCAAAATGCTTTTAATAAAACTTCAACCGCATCAAACTGCAGTTTTTATTCCAAGTGGATTACACTCATTTCGTTATTTTAGGACCCATATCCCAACCAGAAAGGCGAAACGAGCCAAGAAAGTGTGGATGAGAGCAGTGGAGTGACAGAAGTTGAGAGCGCAAATGAGGAGGTGGAGGAAAAGAAAGATGGGGAGACTATGGAAACTGAATCCGAAGAAAACACTTCTTATCATGCAGAGGACGAAGCCCCAAGAAAAGATGAAGAAAAGAAACAAGCAAAAAGATCTACTGAAAAACGGAAGGCAAAAATATCTGATCGGACAATGTCAGAACTTGGCAGTCTGCCAAAATCAAAATTAAGACGTCTCACAAAAGGACGACATTTAAGCTTGATAGAAAGCCGACAGAAATTCAAAATACGAAAGAAAAATGGTTAATTATTACATAGTCTTTCACCTTTTAATCTAAATAAATCATCAGGAGGACATATATTTATTTATTTACTTGGTGTTTTTCTTTATATCATCAAAATACGAATAATAAACACAGTATTGTACAATGAAGGTTGAATGCCATATACCCAAGGTGCAACTTCAAAATTAATTATTTTCAGACATTCACTTGTCTCTAAACAATGCACTTTTTGGGTGAATGCTCAGGTCATTTTCAGTATGTTTGTCTTGTTCTTTTTGTCTCGTTCTGTCTCGTTCTTTTTGTCTCGTTCTTTTTGTCTGGTGGCTTGTACTTCACCTCTGTCTCAAACAATGTTTATGGTATTCACTCTTCATGTAGATACAATATCATTTACATGTGCATTATATTTATGTGAGGTGAAATCTGTCCCCCAGCCTAGACAGACTCAGTTCTGTTCTGTCCTTCATTCATGAAGTCGTGCGCTCAAAACTAGCTCTTGCTTGGTTTGGCTCGGCTTGGATTAACTGTGGTCAAAGATTTGTGAGGTGTACCTGTTGATGTGTGAGGTTTCCTTTTCCTTCCAGTTTCTTTTACAAATACCGAGTAAACCTCCCTTTCATCCAGTGAAAGTCAAATATTTAAACATACTCTTGTATATATGTACCAGTCCTTGGTACCTAAAGGTGACTTAGCCGGATTCGCATAAGTTTAAAGAACTAAACTGAAGGAGGATTCCAGAGTACATGTAAAGCGTACGGCTTTTGTTACGGCTAAAACCCAAGGACCTAAGACTGTTATTCTTGAGTATGACATTGAGAAATAATCAAATAAATAATTATCGTCAAAATGTGAAAATTTTGAAAATCTTATACAAAGATGTGTTAAATGTAGACTACCGCTTTACCGGTTGCGGTTGGTTGGAGTTTAGGCTTCTTCGCTTTTGGTATATACCTTTCACCGTTTCGAGTAGGGACTACCTATAGGCGATGTGATACATCATCGTGATACATGTCAAACAAGCGAACAGAAAAGAAAAGGTTGAACCAATTTCATTGCGGTGCACCAGTTCATAGTAGTGGTTTAAAGAAGTCCCTGGACATACTTACAGGGATGCGTAGGTGCTATAAATTTATACAAGAAGTTGCCAGAAGCACAAGAGGCCAAAGGTGAGCCGAAGTGCTAAAACGTTAGGAATTCCTTGATCGATATGTCTTCAAAATCCTTTGGCAACATGATGGGTGGTTGGTTGTGAATGTACAACCGCGTTTCAAAAGCCATTAAGTTGCTGCACAAAGCGTATATCTGAGACTGCATTCTGATGTAATCTCCTCGTTGTTTGGATTCTCATGGCTGTTGACAGCCGACAGGCTTGGAGGACAACTCCATGCTTAGAGACGCTTCTCGGCCAAGAATGTCCTCCAGAACTAGTGTAACCTTGGAGGCACGTGACAAATCCAGGTGATACGTTCTGGTCTCCGAGTCAATCTCAGACGCTAGAATCTTGTCGCCGTCTTTTATGGTGTACTTAAACTGCGGGGTTTCGTGTTCTAACACCCGCCAAGACAACTGCGATCTTGTCATGGACTCGATAGTAAAGCTGATGGCTGGTTTTCGCGGCTCGTTCTCAGGTTCGTCATCCGGGGCTTTGCAGACCAAGTTCTCGGAGTGCCCGAGATTACAGTCTGGATACGTGGTACTGCCGACCTGCATGAAGTAATGGCCGTCTCTGACGTGGGCGTTGTAGTTCATATTAAACTGACGACTCTTTTCAGTTTTGTTCACGAAAAACCTCGCTTCGCGCAGACATTTCCATGTTCCGTTCTCCAAGCGCTTCCATGTGTCCTTGAATCTCACGTTGCGCATCACATGGCCTGATCCTTTCCAGTCTTCCATGAAGCTAGCTGTTTTCGTGACGTAAACATCAGCCACTGGGTAATCCATCGTCACCAGATGCCTCCATTTCCTCGACGTCTGATCGTGGATCCAGAAACCAAATCGCGTGTGATGGTTATAATCCCAGCGTCTGGTGACCAGGGTATACCAATGATCCGACTTCCAACCAAAACCAAAGTTGACCGACTTCAGGCCGGTTCCTTCTCCCGCAAACCGACTGATAAGGGTCCCTTGTCCAATGAAAACCGGAACGATGGCGTCCTTTGTTTTGATGGGATCCCACAAAGAGAAAATGAAGACCTTTTCATTGGGGCGGTCTTGTATACCACAGTATCCGCCACCTTCTTGTGCGACATTCCAGCAGATGCAGCAGTAGTAGGTGAATTTAGTGCAACCGTGAGTGGGGACAAGGACATCTTGGGTCGCTATATCGGCTTTACTGGTGTCCTTGTGGTAGAGTATCAGAGAAGGCGCTCGGTTCCCCGGGTGCTGAGCCATACTCTTCCCAACCAGCCGCTGTAAATTCCGACAAAAATATTACTGCTGATTGACCAGTTGTCATTGTGCCCCATACTATGAAATATTATTTTGCCCCCCTACCCTTCCTTCTCTGAAAAACTAGGACAAAAATGCTGGTTGATTGATCTCCAAGAGATTGATAAGATATGCAGAGCCGTTTCTTTTTCTGTATAATTTCATGAGCTAAATAAATAATGTTAATACGGACGCAATAGAGTTTAGCTCTATCCTGCAAGAAAGAACTACACTATCCCAATAAATCTTGATATCCTTGATATAAGGTCAATGCTTGTCTCCTGTTTTATTCCTACTTTTCTTTAAAAAAATTACATTGCCATGTACTGTCTTTAAGAGCAATGGGACCAGATCTTCGTGCAAAGATGCGTGCATCGAACATATGTCACATAACTAGTTTCTAGCGATTTACCCAGCAAATAAATTGAAGGAGGGAAATTGTGAAAGTCTAACCTTACCTCACCTCTTGGGCTGTAGCTGAGAAACTGCCTCCAGTGGAATATGCTACGCACGCCGTATAAAATCCATAACGGTATTCTTTATATTTCAAGGCGCATAGTGTCACCTCTTGTCGGCGGCTGAATTAATTAGCCACAGAGGTCTACATTGAGCATTGGTGCATGGAAAAGTACACTTTTCGTATCGATCTTATATGTAAATCATGTGGCATGTGCCCTTTACTGTTCCCCGTGCTGATAGTAAGCAGACATGCACTTCAGGAAAGCGGAGTATAAAGGGCATCGGTGACATCTGGTGGGATGCACACTTCATTAATCTTGACAGGGTGGAGATGGATGAACTGTCACTCTCTCCAGTCCGTGTCAGGACACAAGACCAATTTCTTAACCAACGTTCAAAGCAAATGCCGTAATCGATAGGACTATCTGGTGTCTTTGACATGATGTTGCAGTGACGCAGCGCTATGGATATGCCAACATAATCGGTCTGGTCTGCTTCAAGGAGACACTGTCGTGATTTGACTAGAATAATGTTGAAAGGGACATTAAAATCCACTGAATTTAAGAAAAAGCCAGTCCCTGATGAGACCGTGGGTCTGGATGAACAGAAAGACACCTATCATCGGATTGAAAAACTGATACTACAATTTAGGTATGTTGATGTAGTCTACAATTAGACCAAGTTTCATTGAAATCGGTCCAAAACTGTTGGCGGAGTAGCGGTTGAAAGATACATGGATGTTAAAATATACTAGATAAACAGGCAGACAGACGGACAAACAATCATCGAAATGGAAAATCGATACTACGAATCACGTATCTTCATGTAGTCTTCACATCAACAATGTTTCGTTGAAATCGGACAAAAACCGTACAAGGAGTAGCGTTTTGAAAGAGAGACAGAAGGACAACCAATCAATGAAATGGAAACTCGATTTTTGTATCTCCATGTAGTCTACAGTTGGGTTAAGTTTTATTGAAATTGGACGAAAACTGTAGGAGCAGTAGCGCTTTGAAAATGTTAACACATTTTGTATAAACTGACACACAGGCGGACAACAGATCATCGAAATCGATAATCCATACTACGAATTATGTATCTTTATGCCGTCTACATTGGACCCAGGCAAGTTTCGTTGAAATCAGACAAAAACTGTAGGAGGAGTACCGTTTTGAAGGAAAACTTAACAGACGCCGGTCAGACACACAGACAGACGCTGGACAACTTGCTAATACATAACCTCTTCTAGTCCTCGACCAGTTGAGCGAATAAACAAATCGTTACACGGAATGATGAAGAAATCAAATTGTATACAGAAATCTAGAAATAATGCTCCTATTAAGGACTATGTACCCTAAACCTGCAAACAATATCTCCTGTTTCAAGGAGAAAATATATCCCATGTAATCATAAACACAAACAACAGGGACCCATCATTCTTCATAATTTGACTATTTCCTTTATTGAATTTATGTATGCTTGGGGTTTACGATATGCGTGGATGTGGCAGGGGGTCCAAAATGCTGCCGTCAATGGAGCATCATGCTGAAGACACCAGACCTCCAACCAGTCACATTGTACTGACACCGAGCCTAACAGTCCTGTTTCCTTTCTCTAGTCTCTCAGTGCAGAGCACCAAGCGAGGCAGCAACAAGTACCATTTTTAAAACCTTTGATATGACCGAACCCAGAATTGATCACGGATCTTCCGACCTCGAGGCGGTCTATTTCCTTTAATAAGAAATTGTCGGATGTTTTTATAGGCTACCTGTGCATAACATGGCATTCCCAGTGGTTACTTCGAATTGTGCCGTGCTCTCCGCTATCAGCCTTTGGCATTAGTCGTCAATTCAGCGTATTTCCTGTATAACAGATATGTGCTCAGTGATATATACACTAAAATCCCACACTAATGTGTAAGAGGAGACAGAATTCATCCAGTCTTGTGGACTTATGATTTCTTAGGCCTAAAATAACTGTATTCAACTTTTACGGTCAACGGGAAACTGTCACAATTAAGACATTTTGGTCCACTTAAGGTTAACCTTTACCCCTACACCCGTATACTTATTATTCGGGAGATATTTCTGGTAAATCCACCAGCTTTGTCGTGCAACGTTATAGACTTTGTGGAACGCCATGACGTCAGAATACTGTATAAATATATATATGTAGTATAGACCTGGGTTCGGTTTTTCCGCCATTGCATCACTTATGTGCCCAAGACAGTGTGTCATATCGCTACATCATCTTTTATGTATACATAAAAGATTCGTAATGAAGGACACAGCATTCTACTGTAGATTAATATATTTGGCGCCAGTACCCGTATGGCACATCTGTTCTACTCACATATATAGGATCAGATTCACGATCCATATAGCAACGATCAAGGAAATCTGATATATTTGGAACAATCCTATTTAAGGGCGATTTTCACATGACCTGTTTAGTAATTTGATAAAAAAGATAATTGCTCTATACCTAAATTAGCGGATAAGCACACCACACCACTATATGCACACAGGGATACACATGTACACACAAAGTATACGATAGGAATGTTGTAATAGGCTTTTTATTCCTGGCTTTATTGTTGTTGTAGTTCCGGTTTCGCGCCAGTTCTTTAGCCTGCCGCGTGCCGCTTTCACTGAACAAGTTTCTGATTCACTCCACATCAACAATATGAACATACGCATGGATAGCGGACTTCAGTGGTAATATTCTGACACACACCGGCTGTTTTATAACAAGCAAGCAAATTAAACTGGTTTCCTCCTGCGATTCAAGAAAGCCATTTTAACGTTATCAGCGAGACCTTTGAGGAGTTTTCATTTCCGTTATGTATATAAGTATCGTATAACGGAAGAGGGAATGATGTCGGGTGCGGGGGGCTGGAGGGGAAAGGATACCCTCCACCTTATTACTTGTTAATTTTTAGATTTCTTACTGGCAAAATTTCATTATAAACCCTGTGACTTGATGGTAGTATGGACCAACACCCTACTTCATGAGACCTCAAAAATCGTACAGAAATAAGCATGATGGTGAATCTATATTTCCATGATGACAAATTTTCCTGTGAATTATCACACGTTAGCTGTTAATGTGTGGACCTATGTATCTGTGTATCTGTGTATTGTTAGCTGCACGATACACGTACGTTTCACTTTGGTAAGGCAAACTGTAGAAGATGTGCCAGATGATGACGTCAAACATAACGCCTGATTCACAGTGACACTCACTGCTAAGTCTCGGCCCCACTTTCTTCCTGTAAAAGGATATAGATTGATAAACTACATGTATGTATAAATGACCACCTGCCGCGGAGTCACAAGGATATAAGTTGAAATTCCTATAATAGCTTACACTAAGCTAAACCGAAAGGGTGGTACAGGAAGTTTTTTTAATAGAGGCGTTATTGGTTTGAACATGATACTGGATGTTTATACAGTACAGCGTGCTGAGTGATGTTTCCTGGGCGAATTCCCTTACAAAATGGCGGAAAGTATCAGCTAAACCGGTGAGTCCAATGAAAAGCTACGAGATTCTCTGTGTGATATTTTGGTGATAAGATGTCATACTTGTTTTCATGTAAAACAGTAAGGCCGGATCTTCATCGTATACGATATTGCGATCGACCAAACAATTTTCCTTATGGTGTATGATAACCAGAAGATTAATACTTATGGTTTCTTTAAAAAATTTTAGGTCAATATTCAACTTACGTGTTGTTAACTGTGAACGTACCTTGCAGTTTTAGCGCCTAATCAATTTCCAAATGCTTTTTACGGAAATCATTTCAATTTTCATCGGATAATTAACTTATTTATTAAATCGTTGTGTGTATATATATTTATTTATTTGATTGGTGTTTTACGCTCTACTCAAGAATATTTCATACGACGGCGGCCAGCATCATTGTGGGAGGAAACCGAACAGAGACCGTGGGAAACACACGAAAATCTGTATGTATATATTGAGATTATACGAACTGCATGCATGGATGAACATATATATCCTTAACTGCTTATACGTGGAGCATATAAATTATGCTTATCCTTTTCAGTTTGTTATGTAATAGATTATGTAACAAATTCTAGACGAAAAGTCAGAATCATAATACCGGTGGCGGGCTGGTTGAAAGGAATAAGTGTGACTCTAACGATATAAACCTGAAAGAAGAAAGCTCTCAAAGATTTCATTGTTGCCGAAAAATCTGCTAACTTTTATAACATAGATAACCGCGTCAGATCCGTGCATAGGGCCCGTAGTTGTCCCTTTATACCTTCTAGTCTTCACTTTTTACCGTTTACATTTTACTCGCATGAAAATTGTCTTTCACAGAACTCCGGTGGATTCAGTTTTTTCGCCATGGGTGATGTATTCCAGTCAAAGACGAGGGTGTACAGTCTGACGTCAGTCGCAGCGCCATCTATGTATCTGCGTTACCACGAGGAGTCCACCTGTGACGTCATCATACAAGACGTGTATGTGCCGGAATTCAGCCTGGCTATGTGTACCTACTACTGTTCTATGGCGTGGAAGGGAGACCGTAATGGACACGGCTTCTGTGGGATTCAAAACCACGTCGATGGAAAATCCTACATCTTTTCCATTTGGAATTTCAAATCTGACTCTTGTGGCTCGGTGACTCCTGTGTACACGGGTTCTGTGACTCGGACGGAACATCATCACGGAGCAGAGAAGACCGGATTGAAGTCAATGATCTTCGATCTTGGCTGGGAGTCCGACCATTGGTACACAGTTACTGTTCGGCTTTGGGACCACCAGGGGCATACACGACTGGGATTCTGGGTCAAGGAAAAAGATTGCAAATCTTGGACTCATGCAGTTACTTTAGAGTTTGCAGAGCATTGGGCCGACTTCGACCTCATTGACAGCTTCTTCGAAGACTGGGGTCTGAATGGTGACGTAACCCATCACGTGAAGCACAGAAGAGGCTTGAAGCGAAATCTGGACGGTTCGTGGTGCGAATTTAAATCGGCTACTTTCCACGTGAATGAACAATATTCGATGAAAAACTACGGGGAAGAGTTCAAAACGGGCGTCAGGACAGCTTGTCTTTTCTTTCAGAGAGACAGTAGTAGAAACGCTGAAGATATCACCCAAGCGAGGTCAGCGGCGCTTCAGTCATTCTCAGATGAAATGCTGGGAACTTCGGAGGAACGAAACTCATGCCAAAGAGTACTGGGCTCGTCCGAAGGATCAGATTCCTCGCTTATGTCATCAGAGAATAGGCCTAACTTTCCAACAGACAGTGGAACCCTTTCAGCAACCGGAGGTTTTGGATCACGTCAAGTGATCAGTGCTCCAGAGGAAAGGGTGGAATGGCTTGGAGGCCTGCGGAGTAGGGTATCACAGCGAGAGATGAGGGTACCTAAACATTTGTCCTCCTCCTTGAAAGGAAGCTGTAGATCGTGTGGAGGGGTTAACATTATGCCGAATGATATATCAGGAATATCATTACCAAGTGGAAGACAGAGAACATCAAAGAACTCCTCTAAATTTATCAAAGCGGACACTGGATCTTTTGAAGAATTACCCTTTATTTCAGATGAAAGGTTTTGGTTGCATGACGAACCAGAGAGTTTACCAAAAGAACAAACAAAGTCGTCTTTAAACCTGTTCGAGTTATCAGCTAAGAAGAATAGGTCATTGCAGGAAATGGACACTTTCCTACATAAAGCGGTAACACTGCGAAAGGAAACAGACGTGTTTAAACAAGATTCCTCGGGGCATGAACTCCCAAAGGGTCAGTGTGTTAAGTCTCCGAAACGATTCGCTCGCTTTTATGATCACGTCTCAGTGACCTTATCTCCCCAGGCTGCTATACGATTCACCATCGAGTCCCTGACCAGATCCCAGCTAACTTGGCACATCGCTGAGCACGAAACTCCGCAGTTCAAGTTTACCATTAAAGATGGCGACAGGATCCTGGCATCCGAGGTGGACTCTGAGGCGAGGACGAGCAGCGTGGATTTGTCTGTTTCCTCCAAGATTACACTAATTGTAGAAGACATTCTTGGCAGAGAATCGTACATGGACATCACTGTGACATAGCGCTACTGCTGATTCTTTGTTGCGTGATTGGATAGTTTTATTCTTTCATTATGCTAGAAATACACTGGTCATAATGCGATAAAGTGGTGGGGCTTAGGTCTTCCCGTTTTCGAAGTGGTTAATCATTCTTGGAAGTGAAGCTCATTTGGTTTGTGCTGTATACAAATATGGCCGTGTTGATTCAAGTTAATGCACGCAATTCAGGGAGATTTAGCTTCAAAGGTTTGTTCTCGGAGCATATTTATATGGTTTTAATCCGCTTAAGATGCAAAATATGTTCACCAAACATAACATATAAATGTATGTTTTAAAATTTTTAACAGTAAGTCTAGGCGTGGTAGCTGGTGACGTCACTTCTGTGAAAAGTGTTTACCTGGAGCTAATAAGTTACGTTTAACATCACTGTAATTTTTTTTACCTTCTTCTGCTGATGCCATAGTGCTGGAGGGGGGTGGGGGGTGGGTGTAAGTTGTTACTTCTTAAACACTTACATGAACAGTTAGAATAAAGCTCTAACTGAGGTAAATTACATTACAAGAGGCCCTGATTTCACCGGTATCTTGCGACAATTTGCCGACTATCACACTGTCGTCTCTGCTCTGGTTTTACTCTCTATGCTATTAGTAGTCTATTTTATATAGCAGTCTCCATCCATACAATCACAAGTAAATTCCTTTGTACCTCAGGTTTTTCAGTGACGACATTTCTTACTAGAATGAAAAATATAGACAGCTGAGAGAAGGTCGCTCAAATAAACATAAACTCTACACAGAATTTTATTAACGAAAAAGTTTAGTAGAAAAATGTTTTAAAAATTCAGTGAAGTCTTCAACACCGAGAAAACGGAATTCAACTTTGGGGATATTGCATTGATAATACACTCCGTTGTGGACGCCCTTAGGGGCTTGGGTAATCACTACCCATGATACTGTTAACGACGTCAATTTGCTGACCAGCTTTCGATTGTCAGTAAGATTTGTTATGGTGGATAGAAAGACTCCGGCACAATCGAGTAGGTTATCATTTCCACCTTTCAGGGGAACACTATTTATGGTATTCAACCGTCATTGTGCAATAGTCTATTTATTATGTATACTTGAACAACATCATGATTTTGTGCATTTAAAGAAGTTTTAAGCGATGTTTTAACTGTGGGCCTCAGTTCACAAATGGCCACGTGTGTTCGTGTGTTGTGTAATTTTGTCAGCAAATTATCCCATGCTCACGTGTACTATTAAAGGCAGTCTTTAAATTCTTTCCTGCTTTGTCTAGTGATCTAGTGAATGTTTTAATAACTGTCTATTTTTGTCATTTCTTACGACATTTTATAGATATTGGACAGGTATTGTGAATTAATTTACAGCATTGCTTATTTGAAACACATTTTGTAACAAGGTTATAACGTGATTAGGCTTTCATAAACATTGCTTTATTTGTTTCATGTTAACCAGATTTTACAAATTTTCCTTGGGATTGAGTACGTGTTACACTGTCAGTAGGTCCGAACCACGTTGTATATTTGGGGATGTGCTCGAAAATCCCTATAAATACAAAAACTGGGGAGGGGGGGGGGGCGATTGTATACACACCTATATATGCTGGACAAGTCATCCACTTGATAACGATGTCAGTAACTACTTCGAAAAGTCCATCTTCGTCTGCATCGTTTTCATTTCCCCTGGAAATTAAACATATATAAGAAAACAATCTGCCAGGTTGAAGTCTCTCGGATGTGTTCGCATTTCCCTTTAAACACACACAAATAGTTGGCCTTCAATCGAATTTCAGTGTTGGATGCAAACTTCACGTTCGAGAGAATCAAACTTTAATATTCAACACCAGTATTCGATAAAAAATACAATGTAATGCATTGTAATATTAAAAAAATATTCGCACGCGTTTACATGTCTGCGGGCATAGTCTAATAATGACTTGCATGTACCCAGCATATGTTTGCCACAATCAAAATGTCGAAATTTATTGGTCTGCACTGAATTAATTTCTCCCGAACTCAGGGTCATACCTGAGTGATACACCCCAAATGTATACAGTACTGTCCTGCTCTGTGTTGAAATAGTTTGAGCGTGTACATAAATGTGTAATTTGCGTATAATTATTTATAGAGGCTATAAAGAGACGTGCTTTCACGTCCTTAATTTAATCCATAGTTGTTTCGGAGTATAATGAGGAGATATTAAGTGGGAGGTACGTAGTAAAATGTAGTAAGAGAACTTTAGCTTGATATATACAGCAATGCGTACATTTATGTATATATATTCATAAAGTCGGCAATTTACGACGTTCGTGGCTGTTGTATCCAAAGTATATCCGCCTGTATTTTTGGGCACACATATTTTAATCCTGCGTTTAATACACTAATTTACATGTCTTTATGATGATAATTGCACTTGCCATGGTTTGATTTATAAGGATAATAAAACTGTTAAAAGTTAAGGTAGGCAAAATGTGCATTTCATGCATAATGATAATGGTCTTCCTTTACCAAAATTTGTAGTTTCCTGGCATGTTCCCGCCGTCACGTGGGACTTGTTTGCACACTGAAGTTCTACATGTATCCTTGGAGATATCTGACTGCGGCTTAACGTTTCATTTGCCCCTTGTCGGTCAGTAATATGGGTCGAGAAGACAGGAGTGCCCGGGGTAAACCACCTTCCCTTAGTTCACGAATTCGTCCACGTCGGACGTACATGTCCTCCCCAACAATGCGGTGGCTGGGAGTTCAAGTCCAGCTTCTCTCCGGCCGTACGTGGAAAGTTCCGCCAGCAACCTGCAGATGCTTCTGAGTTTCCTCCGGGGTCTGATCCATTTCCTCCCCCCATAATGCTGGCCGTCGTCGTATAAGTGAAATATTCTGGAGTTCGACGTAAAAGACCAAGGAAATAAATAAATAAAATGCATATATCCCTCACCTTACTGGTGACAGATTACAGGTGACAGGGCTTGTGCAAGTGAACGAGAGAATCTAGAAATTCCGCGTCCAACATCTCAAGTGCCTGTAGCTGGGAGTCCGTTACGCCACCATCGAGCCAAGTCGTGCTTCTTTAACACATACATATATATATGTACACATAGAACTGAATTAAGCATCTCCCTGGTTTTCACTGTGGCGATTTTGTACACATGCGATTGATGTTCTTCTGTATCAAAAGAGTGTAAAATGTGATTGATTGTGAACCGTGTGACCATTAGCTAATAAAAAACGACAAAATGAATGGAATCCAAGTGTTTTAATGATAACACACATGCATTTCTATCATCACTGGTCTTGGTTTGAAACAGAGGCTTTACAAATACGGCTCTGAAGTGAGCAGTGTTGAAGCAGTGGTTGAAAATACCCAATGAAAACGTCATCTTGTATCTCGTAAAGTGTTTCACGTCAGTGTCGGGGGTATCCGCCGTGTGCCTGGATGACAACCTGAGCCTTTCCTCTCCCTCCACCATTCAGCCTTGTGATACTCTAAAGGGGAAATTGCTGCCATTCCTCGTGCAAGACAACTTCCAGTCGGGCCAGATTATGTACAGGTAGATCCCTTGCTTGCACATGACGATCATGCATGTCCCAGACATGCTCAAGGGAGTTGAGATCGGGGCTCTTTGCAGGCCAAGAAATCAGGAGGCTGACACAGTATTTTGGGCAATTCTCTGGCATTGACGCCTTAAAAATTGCAGTGAACATCACTCCATCTTTCTTTATCAATTCTACTTAGGCCATGGGCGTGTAAGTTGCTACTTTTTAGCAACATTCAGAACAAAGCTCTAAGTACGGTCAGTTGGCAAGAGTCTCCGCCATGAATTACTACCTAATATGCTGTACTCCTTTATATTATATCATTGCCTCTTTTGCGGCATTTGTGATGCTTTTGCCGTTGCCGTTCATTCATTGACAAAAAATTGGAAAACCTCGGATCGACATTTTGGAACCACATATGGTTTTCAGTGCTTTGTAATGTTCTAAATTATTGGTTGATAATCGGTCCTTGCTCTTATAACATGGTAACAGTCCAGTTTTTAAACAGACCTGCTAAGAAATGGCGAATGGTAGAACGGCTACTCTTATATGATTGTCTGATTGCCCTGGAGATAGGCTGCTACGGACTTTTTTTGACTGTAACTTTTGACACTGAATTAGATAAAAACACTGAAGTGTTCAAGATATATTTGTCTTTATCTTTAAGTAAAACTCTAACCTCGTCTTTTGGTAAATGGATCTTTGGCTTTGTCTGATATTCAATCACATTGTCATTCTCTATTTAAGTAAAAGTCTCAAAACCAGGTGTAATTGTCGGCAATATACAACTTTACAAGTATGGTTCTGGAGTGCGCAGTGTTGAAGCAGTGGTTGAAGTTACTCAATGAAAACGTCATGGTATCTCGTAAAGCGTTTTATGTCAATATCGGGTGTGTCCACCGTGAGCCTGGATGAGAACGTGAACCCTTCTCATACCACCAGTCCGCCTCCTTCTACTCTGAAGGGGAAGTGGCTGCCCTTCCTCGCGCAAGGCAGCTTCCAGTTGGGTCAGTTCATGTACAGATGGATTCTCTGCCTGCAAACGACGATTAACCATGTCCCAGACATGCTCCAGAGGGTTGAGATCGCGGCCCATTGCAGACCAAAGTTTGTGGTGAAGTCTTTTTTATGCAAAGACGCGTATACAGGTGAAAATAAAGAATATTACTGTAAACTGGATTGTCACTAAGTAAAAGATTATGTTTTGTGCGAAGCAAATTTCCCTTAAATCCGTTATTTGAGGTATGGCGGTTTGCCTTTCCGTTGATCTAAAGGATTAATCCTGGTAACTAATTAATCTGTTCCTGATAACGTAATCAGGAACGGATTAATCCGTTAGCCCAACCAAAAGGCAATCCGTCATCCTTCAAATAATGGGCTTAACGGAAGACTTTTTTGAGGGTACATAGAAACACTGGCATTGTAATCCTACACAAATACTTCAACACGCGTTACTGTGTATACAGCAACGCAAAATCAACCAACTGTTCCACGAACGTGGACGAATGGGAAGGCGGCATATTTTCTAATCCCGCGAGGTGGCGCTAGTGTAAAGCAGGACCTGGAAGCAGTGTGACGTCGAAAAAGGATTGTAGCGTAACGTCTACAATGTTACAATGTATCAGCTCCTACTATGACGCCGTACTGTCTTTAATGTGACGTCATTATAATGAACTGGGAAAGGAACACCGGTTGAACAAAACAGTTTAGGCTAAAGCGCCCTCTGTCCAAACACAATCGTGATCAAAATTCTTGGACTTCTCACGTACATATCCTGGGCATGGAGGTTAACTCCATTGTTACAGAAGCTCCTCGACCAAGAATATCCTCCACGACTAGTGTAACCTTGGAGACACGTGACAAATCCACGTGACACGTTCTTGCTTCCGAGTCCACCTGTGACGTCAGTATTTTGTCGCCATCTGTGACGGTATACTTGAACTGCGGTGTGTCGTGTTGTTGGACATTCCAGGTTATCTGATTTCTGGTCAAGGACTCAATGGTGAATCGGATAGTGGCTTGGGAGGGTGAAACGGTAGAGAATGTATCCTGACAACCACAGATAAGGTCCTTGGACGGACCCAAATCTTGCTCTGGACAAGTTTTGTGGCCACTCTGTAGGAAGTAACATTCTGAGCTTGCACAAGCGTTAAAATTATCATTGTAGTGTTTGCAGGCATCCTCTTGATTTGCAAAGAAGGATGCTGAACGAAGTCGACACCATGACAGATCGTGTTTTCGTTTTAGTCCATTTCTATACTTCACGCAGCGAATGGAATGACCATTACCATGCCAATCTTCAAGAAAACTGCTGACATCGTCGAAAAAGTAGCCAGCTTCTGGAAAGTCCATGGTAATGAGATGAGTCCATTTCTCTGATGTTTGATCCTGAATCCAGAATCCGAACCTCGTGTGTCCTTGGTGATCCCAGCGTCTGATAACAGCCGTGTACCAATGGTCAGTCTCCCAGCCCAAGTCAAAGTTCATGGACTTCAGGCCTGTGCCTTCACCACCAAAGCTCTCTGTCCACGTTCCGAGGCCTTTATAAACGGCTTTGATCGGCTCGCTGGAATTTTGCGGATCCCAGACGGAGAAAATATAGCATTTCCCGTCAGGATGATCCTGTATTCCGCAGTAGCCCGACCCATTCTTACCCGCGTTCCAGCAAATACAGCAGTAATAGGTACACTGGGCGGATCCACTTTGAGGAACACAGACTTCCTGGACGACTATGTCAGATGAAGACTTCTCATGATAATACAGTATGAGTGATGGCGCTCTGTTTCCGGACATAACTTGCTCTTCGCCAGATATGATGTTTCGAGGAATCTTCAAAAATCTGCAAAATACAAAATGGAATTACCGCTAAACACATACACGCATGCGCAAAAATGTCAACGACATGAAATGTGTAACCTATATTCGGAGCATGTTTTTTTTTTTTTTTAAACTAGGCCGAAGGGCACCGATGATCCTTTATGGAGCTTAAATATATATGTATACATTCTAGATCACTGGTCAAAGTTATGTATTTGGACCACTGTACTGTGATAGGTGAATGTGTAGAGAACCCGAAAGCCGGCGAGTGTCTGATTTGAACTGTCGACAGTTAGTATTTGACCAAAAGAAAAAGACATTTCATATGAAAGTTGTCAATCTTCTGATATTTTTACCTCTTTCGCAGATGTTCTTTGTCAAAAGAAGATTCTTCAATGAACTGACGTCATGGCCTGTACGTACGTAACCAAAACGATAACCCAATTTGTACAATTCCACTATATTTTAATCGCCACGTGACCGGGCACGTTTGTTCAGTTTTCCATCCTTCGAACCATTTACTATAGCCCCATTCATATATGTATAAGTAAAAAAAAAATATTGCATGTCGCCTTCTAACAACAATCAGATACGTAAATAAATCTACTCTGGGTCATATCTTACAGTAAATGTGCATTAATTTTTAATGTAAACTGGATTACCCCCATTAACGATGTTACATATCAGAGTACCGTTAACATTCTGAAGTTTTAAGGTGATGGGCCGTGGACCTAGGCAGAGCACCGAGTGATAAACACGTAGCAATACACGGAGTCTCTGGCTTGATGGATATAACGAGGATGGCGTAGAACAAGGCAATGTCATTACAATACGCCTTTAGTCTATACTTCCCATACGCATGGTCCTCTTTATATAGGATATACCGACACATGTACAGTCTAATAATTGACTGGGAACACGCTGGCTTAACGTCATCACTCTGATAACTTGCTCAGAGGATGTGTTGATTGTGGTAAACAATTTCTGTTAAAATGTAGACATTTAAGATACGTGGTGTCAGCAAATCTGCCCAGAAATATATACCCTGGGCTATTAAGTAAGCCTGTGTCTACTCAAATACTGACTGTGTTGAAACCTTTTATCTGTGTCATCCAACTGACCCAAATATACGTACGCCTAGGCCCAAACAGTCCACAAGGCTGCATGTTCGGTCGGACACCACATATATCTACCGGTTCGGTTTCATCAACACGTCCGGACATTACTCAGAAATGCCCTAATTTATTTATTTAGAACACACACCGACGTAATCCATGTCAGTGAACAGCGTAAGGATCTACTTCGGCTTGTGCCAGCGTACCAGGAAAGTGGTCTTCACCTTACCGCCATGTTTAAAAATACCTCTGGAGGTCACATACAAGTGGGACGTGGCAACCTTAAGGTATAAAATCACAAAAAAATAGCCTTACTATTTATGTAGTAATTTCACAAAGAACACCCTCCTAAAACTGTTTTCCCTGATTTTTGCTGGCCCAAATGACACATATTGTCAAATAACTAGATGCCTGGCCTACAACATATCCAAATATCATCCGGGGTTGACCACCATTTTCTCAAAATAAATCAGCTTAAATACAGGTACCAGCGTCCTACCGCCAGAGAAACAGGTTGTGGGAGCCACTTGCTCATTGGATGATATTTTTCTCTGTTTAATTGTAGCCACAAGTAATGGACTTTTTTCCAACCATTATCTGTCATAGTTTATACCCGCAAAATTACCTGGCAATACTTCAACACACTTCAGAGATGCAGCCAATCCCCACCCGTCCCCACCATTTTCTGTGCGCCTGAATCTTGCATACAAAATCGAATGAGTGTTTTTATACCTTAAGGTTACTTGAGTGCATCGATTTTCCTTATCATTTGTGTAGTAAATTTGTCAACTTCAACCCCTGAAATATATATCACCAAACTTTCACATGGTGGTATGCCATACTACACACGGTTTACATCACGTCAAAAAATCAACATTGGATGAGCTGTATTTTTTGAACTGTTGCTCTTAGAAGTCACGTAATAGCATTTTGTCATCTGGGTAACCTCCGATGGGTGCGGGGAAGGGGGGTAATTTCACAGAGGTAGGATTTCACTGGTAACGTGTGACCATTTGCCAGCTATCACACTGTAGTCGCTGCTCTGGTTCTCCTCTCTGTGCTGTAGTCATTTATATCATCTTCATCACTGGTAAATCCAGTTAGACACTTCCGATATGAGAAGTGTCTGACTTAGGTGTTTGTGCAGAGAAAACCATCGCTCCTACTCACCCTCGTACTCACGCTACCTTCCTCTCTGGCTGTACGTGGGAAGGTATGCCAACAACCTGCGGATGGTCGTGGGTTTCCCCCGGGGATCTGCCGGGTTTCCTCCTATCACCTGGCCACCGTCGAATTAGTGAAATATTCTTGAGTACAACATAAAACACCCATAAAATAAATAAATAAATAAATACTCTCCTCATGCAGAGAGATCCATGGCCTTCTACTGGTTTGAAGTGGAGACATTTGGCCCTCATTGCACCTACATGTGGGTGACACTAACAGTCCACCAAGAGGATTGTTGTTTTGTTTACACATGCATCTCACACAAGTTTTAACTGAGAGACGGGAAATGTTCTGTATATATATTTATATATATATTTTTAAAACAGAGAATATTGCAACATTTGGCTTGCGGCAGCCATGTACATACATGCTGTACAAGATGCCTAATGAAAGGTAGACATATTAATGTTAACAGTCTCGCAGAAAACAGCTGAAGAATATATTTCATTTATATAAATATATGGGGAAAGAACTTCCAGGTTTATGAAAGCAATGTCTCACTAGATGTACCAGATAATGCCAACATCGGTACTTGGGAAGGTCCTGACTTCTGTAGATCTATTTTCATCACATGAAAATTTATGCTGTTATGCTTGCAATGTTATAAGATATTGCCGTAGTAGTTGTTTTTCAAACCATTAGAGTTCAAGTCCAGCTCATGCTGGCTTCCTCGTCAGCCGAATGTGGGAAAGTCTGTGAGCAACTAGTGGATGGTCGTGGGTTTCTCCCATACCCTGCAACGTTTACTTCCTTATAATGGTGGCTGCCCTACAAGTGAAATCTCCTTGAGTACGACGTGAAACAGCAATAAAGTAAAAAAATAAGTAAATAAATCAAACCATCAGTTAATGCGCATTTTAAAAAATGTTGAGATAAAATGCAATTTTCTGGGTTATCAAATATATTGGATGAAAGGGAAAAAAAATGAAAACAAACAAGATAAAGTTGTTTTAACTAGTTGTATTTTATAGACAATATAAACATTTCCATAATTTTATAGTACTTGAGTTCACATGTCAGTATTGTACATGTCTACTTGACAGTTTGCAACATTGTGCCTTTGTAAAGCATCTGACAGGAACCATATCTATTATTTCATGCTGAATCCTTCTCAAAAGTCCAGCTAAAATAAATTTACAAAAGGCATGTGGTTTGATACAGTGAACGTTTGCCTATAGTCACAGGTACACATATTTGTACATGCAAATAAAACGGTTTCAATCCTTGAAACGGTCACAGTATAGTATAGTATATATATATATATATAATATTTATTATAAGTGTAAATTTACAGTGTACAAACATACAGAAAACAGCATTCACATTGTATTTTATTACACAAATGGAGATCAAATTGAGCTTCAACAAATTTAAAACATCATTGATAAATCACTAAGGACTAAAGGTTCGTGTTTTTCACTGTTTCTTCTGTGTGTAAAATGAAAATGACAATCTCCATGACTGGTACATAAGAACATGACCTTAAAAATGTTTCATAAAAAACAAGAATGGTGGTAAAAGAGGTGATGCAAGGATTAATATAGCCTATCGAAAATTCCAGAACCAAAAGCCACATTTCTTTGTGAAACTCGGCTGGATTCTTTATCATGTCTGTCAAAATTTGAAACCTTGATTTAATTCAGATCATGGTTCCAGAAGTCCTAATCTCAATACACTAGCTTAGAAAAGGACTTGTTAAGTTTCTCACATTTTACACCTAATGTGCAAAGACTGAAAATCACATTTCATGTTTTTACCATAATCAGAACTAGTTTCATGGAATTGGACCCTACAGTCCTGCTGTGCTCGTCTAGGGTATTAATCATGGTGACTTTTTTTCATGAGAATTCATGACAGCATTTGTTATGGACAGAAAACAACCAAATAATCCAAAGTCAAATAATAAATAAAGAGAGCACTAGAATAAAACTGTCAGCGTTAAATAGTTTATGCATTTTGCACTCCTCACTTATAAATGCTGGGTGCAGTCTGAAAAAATGACAAGTACACAGGTATGAAGAAATGCCACGAAAAAGTAAATATATAAATCAAAATAAAACACTTTATGTAAGTGTATTGTAATGAAGTGCACGGTCTTAAATTTAGCTGTGATCTGCACAAGGTAATTTCCAGTTTTGGTAAACAGAAAAGATCATTCTGTGCATTAGGAAGTTCACTCTGTCTTCAAAGTTCATGGGAATAAATAGAGCACACAATTAATATAAATTCTTTAAGGTCATCAATCTACAATATTTGACCATAAAGCTCAATAAAATTATCATGGCCTAAGTTTAGATGAAACAAGATCTACTGCTACATACTCTGTAACATCAATTTTCCTAACTTTATTCGGAAATCTTACAGAAATATAATCTAGACTTACCTAGGTTTGCCTATTCCCAAAACAAAAGAGATTGAGACAGTAGCTTATAAGAAACATTTCTGCAGTGGTCCCAGTTATATTTCTTTGTGTATTCTGTTACACAAAAAATTTGGTAAGGCACATGAAAATCCACACAAGATTGCATAGAAACTGGCTTCATCAACACATACATTAACAATATCACTACATCTATGTGCATACACACAACTGTCCTGACTTCTTGAAAGACAGCTCTGACATTACATCATATTCATATTAACATTACGGTCAAATAACAATAAAATCTGTATCTCACATAATGTTAAATTTTCCGCTGGGAATAAATAATTACATTTATATATGGGAACATATTAAATCTGTACAATGTCATGTATTTGACATATCAATGTTAGAATCACCACACACATACTTTTATGTGACACCATAAAACATATAACACACAACAGGAATGGCAAGAGGTATATAAAATCAAATAAAATAATTCACCAAACTGAGTCTTTCATTTAAAGTGGGTTCCTCTTGGATTGGGAATTCAGCTACTCCTCTGTAGTGTGATAAACATGATAGGATGTCAAATCTTTTCATGATTCAATACAAACGAATTAGCTTGAGAAATCAGTAACATGTTATTTTACCCATCAAGCTGTTTTACCACGGTTATATTTACAAAAATAAGATCATGTCCACAGTGACAAAGGAATTCCTTAAAATCGTAGAAAGGCTGAACTCATAACTGTGATGTTATCCACATACACTGAAAGTATATCTGTATGCATTAATCAGATACAATTTTGCCTTATCTCAGCTCTTCCTCCACAACGCTAATACACGTCCATGTGAACTGATCTGTATGAAACCTTAGACCGCCACACCTAATTTTCTACCAGTACACAGCTGTATCAAAACCGGACCAAAAAAGCATTCTATTTCGTTGTGCACTGGAAACAAAATATGCAAATACAAGCAACATTCACCAAAATTCACAGATTTTTCCCCACAGGTATAAGTACTAGTACATATTAATAACGACAACTCTTTCATCAATCCAGAACAAATACCTTTAAAATACTGTAAATGTCCTAAAGGTTGGAACATGATGTATGTGACAAACCTGGGTAATGATCCCTCAGGTCCTACTTTGACAAAACTTTGGGAATGGAATTTTCATGACTTTTCTCATGAGTCACATTGCCTTATGGCCAGATCACCCAGGCAGTGTCTTTTCTGGGAAAAAAAAAAAAAATATTAACTATGCCTCATTAAGTCTTGTGAAAGTGGCCCCTTGGTTTGTGTTTTCTTCGTAACAAAACCTATATGAACTTCAGAGTAGCAAACCCCACAGTGTAACTGTTTAATTTCATCACGGACTGGTTTCCACAAAGCACTTGTATTTTGCATAATAAAAGCGTTCACATCCGAAGTCATGAGTCGGTGAGTCATAAAGTCATGAGAAGATTTGTTCATTTCAGTGGTCTAAAAAGCAAAGCCCACTCTTGACCACAGGGCAAATGGCATGCTTTTTAATAATGTGGGTTTTATGGCTCAGACAGGGCTTGGAGCAATCTTCACTCCACATCTCACCTCCTGACAGATTGGTTTACAGCTGGTTGGGTTCCTTGGGCTTACGATTGGGTATTATTTCACCCAGGATATATGTCTACATGCACTCTTTCCACAACTCGACTTATCACACATTCATGTACTGTGTATCCTGAATCGGTTTTCTTGTGGATTATTTTTTGGAGTACATAAGCGTACAAAGTCACAGGCATTGTCTTGGACCAAACTTGTTTCACTGGCAGCTTGATAAAACATAAAAGTAGCAGAAGACTCTTGAGGAGAAAAAACATGCTGTCTGACAGAATCATGAAACAATGTCTGACCATCTTACACAGTTCACTGCAGAGTGTGCAAGACTCAGGAAAAGTCTGTGAAACAATATTTACACCAGTATTTTACCTCCACACGTGCAAAATCTGTGAAATGAAGTTCAGCCATCTTGAAACACAACTTCAACAAAATCCAATGAAAAGATATTTACACATGCTGTCAAAGTTTCACTAAAGTGTATGAGAGAGCCAATCATGTCACAATCGCTCGTACTGCCAAACAACTCGGCACATATCCAGGGAGGAATGTCAACACATCCGTCTCCCTATTCACACACACTGTGAAGATCCCCAGAGAAAGCATCTCACAGTTTAACATTTATCCGTACATCTGATGTAGCTGTCTTTCTTCTCTACCCATCATGGGTAGTACTGGTGGAACGTGCGCTCATGACTGCAGCAGCGTAAAGCCTCATACACGTGTGTGAGTAACGCGGGAAAACGTGATGTGAAGTAGTCCACAAACTGGTCGGGAACTGAACCCAGCGACCGCTTCACCTCCTCGGGCAGCTCCCTGTAGTGGTGTTTCTGAAACAAAGAGTGTTAAAGAGATGCGTCACAACAGAATGATGCCATGGAAACACGGCAAAGATTAGGGGATCCTTCAGTGGTGGTTCCAAAACAGCAGGTAAGAGTTATGGGACATGAGAGCACTGTCATGGAAACTGACAATAAAGGTGAGATCTTTGAAAACAAGCTGATTTTAAGATACCAGTAAGCCAATGGGCACGTGGATATTTCATTTATTTATTTGTTTTTTAAATCCACACTCCAGAATTTTTCACTACATACAAAGGCAGTCAGTTGTATGGATGGAGGAAACTGAAGTGCCCAGAGAAGACCATCAACCTTCTGCAGGTTACTGATGTGACGTACAAACATGCACACTACTGCTGGAAGACAGGTAAAGCAAATCTGTATAAACGACCCCATGAATGTCGTCAACAGCTTATTGTCACCATGGCCCAATTCCTAAAATTTGAGGGTTCTCTTAATAAACCATGAGACCTGTGAATCAAAAAACTACTTTGGTTTCTGAACATTTCTAAAGGCTAAATATGAAAATTATTGCCCACCCGCCTTGTGATCTTACCTTATTTCTCATTGCACGCAATAAGTCACGAACTGAGTGCCCTCTGTATGTGCGAAACTTCCTCAGATCTGAAGGCAACCAAAATAAGAACTTTACAATGTTGGTAAGTGTAAGGTCATGAAATCCTATCATTGCTTTCATGATGCAGTTTTTGACAATAAAAATCTACTAATTTTTGGTCAGCGAGTAATTCCAAGATTTTCTGTAAAAAAAAAACCAAACAAAAAAAAAACCCAATAACTTACAGGCAAATATATTATTTATAGTGAATTATCAACCCCATCCACCCTCAACTAACAACAACCAAAATGTCATTTATTCCAATTAGTAGAAAGTTGTTAGTTATATTGATTCTTTAATCAGTACACGTACCCTAAATCTTAACCCTGTCGACCACCTCTGCTATCAATATTTTGAAACATTCTGACAGAGCTATGGGGTATAGAGAAATAATTTGCACAGTTTTAGAAATCTAAAATATTTAATCACACAAACAAATCTTTCGCATCATTTTCATAATCATAGTATGCAAAAATTCAACAGAATGAAGTGCTTTGGTGGTTGAAAAAGTTGAAGATTTATTCCTGGTTTAATATGCTCTTGCCACAAACACTGCTCAAGCTGACATTGCAATGAACAATTGATTCACCCTTTAATCTATGCCATTTCCTTCCGTACACACACAGACCCATATAAAACATCAACACATCTGGTACGACACAAACAAATTACCCGACTGATTTACACATAGGATTGCTGGTGTTTTATGCTGTACTCAAGAACATTTGACTTATATACATATGTATGATGGTGGGCAGCACTATGGTGTGAAGAAACTGCATGGAGCATTGGGAATATTTACGATCATCAGGTGGCTGGCAGATGTTTCCTCGTAAGACCAGAGAGGAAGCCAGCATGATAATCCTGGGTATATTATCCTATGCTAGCATACTAGCCAATCATTCCTGGAGGAACCCCAAAATTACCCGACGGTATCTACAGGCATATCTAGAAAAAGCAAAGTTTTCAAAATCAACAGGAGTTTGCATACAGAAGGTATGAATTAACCATGATGAAAATATCAACAGCTCCAGTAACATATGTTACCATTTTGTAACTCTACTGATATATGATCTTTCCAGTCATATTTCACAGCATTGGCTCCACCCCTATCCAATCTCTTCACGACTTCACAGTCCTCTGGTTCTTTTTCTATTCTGTCACTCACATCCTACAAAATCACATCAATAATAACTAGATTTATTTTTGGCAACAAATCAACAAAAACAATAATAAGCAATGCATTTATGAGCACACAGCAAATTCAGATTACTGGAATAAAATTCTGCAGCTAATGACACTATTAATCAGTCTTAAGTTTACAGAACAACTAACTCTCAAATTTTCAAACATTATTTTTATGTATGTAATTAAAGCTGCATTCACAAGTTTTTTTTTTTTTTACCTTTAATATAGGACAGTTATCAGGTTTGTAGGTGGTGGGAAGCAGGGTAAAAATGTGAGAACGTGTGAGTCTGATGGATTAAACGCAATTAAACAGCACCTAAAACTCAGCATAAAACAAAACACAAGACTGACCTACTGAGGATAATTTTCCACCAATTAGAAAACCTCACTTGAGAACAATGGAAAAGCACAAAAAGCAATGAAACTAGTTAGAAAGAATATGTCGTTTTTCTTCTTCTTTTTCCTACTTTCTTATATATGTTCAGATATATGTCAATGTTTACTGTAATGGCAGACAATACTGAAATAAATTCACAAGATAAAATGTAACGTGGACGCACCTGAAAGAACATGAGCTGTTTTTCTCTACTCCAGAAAAACGGATGTTTGAGAATGACCTTGGCTGAGGGTCGTTTTAATGGATCAAATGACACCATTTGTTTAATGAGTGTGCGACTGACATAATCATCTGTTTAAAAAAAAGAGGAAGTTGGGAATTTATAAATCAACAGCAATGTCATAATGTCATTCACAAGACTTACAAATTATTACATATTTAATTCACTCATTGGCCAGTTTGCCGTCAGCTTTGAAGGTGAAGGAAACCTTTGTAGACAGTACATTCACAGTTAACAACCTACTCCACAAATTACTGACACCGTGTACAGATGATCCAAAAAATACTGTACTGTAATTCTCCAACCTTTTTGCATGTACATGTCTATAAAATATTTATTAAAGCATGTAACATGGACACTGTTTTGTATAGGCTGGCAAAAATTATACATTTTGTGCAGTTCTGAATTCACGAAAACCTGCTTTAAGCATATACTGCCACAACCTAAAATTATCCTGTTAAATATTTGGGGCTCAAAAAGTCATACAGAAAAAAGATGTTTTCTTTTTGTTTTACCTGTAGACAAAGGTTCCTTCACAGCCATGGCCCAGAACATCCTTGGGGTTGTACATGATCTTACCCACCCGACAGAACCCAGGGGGCACTTCTGAAACACAGGGAATATACAGCTCAGTGGAGCTCCAAGGGGGAAGCAAACTGACAGTGATAGGGTATTAGCTCTTCTCAGGAAAACAAGGTAGATTAGCATTATAGTATGGAAAACATCACAAAGTTCACTCTAATCTACATGTAGTTATACATAAATTACCTGTATACCAGACTGCATTTTAATACAGAGAAGAATATTGTAAATCCCATCACAAAAATTGCATTATTAAACATGTTAGCTCATATACAGTCAGTTTGATGAGAGATTTTCAAGCATCTCCCATACTGTTGCTCCCAAGATACTGCACTACCTACTGCTATGCCAGGTTGTTCAAAGTGTATTAAGACTTAAAGTGACATTAGCTTTTCTTGAAACTGCCGTAAGTATTAGTACGATATGTTTTTATGATATAGATTTAGCTGAATTTTTAAAACACCTTTGAACTGATGTGTCTTGCCTCCCAGGAATGATATCAGTGTTTGTGAAATTACCGTGATTTCAGGAGAAGCAAACAAATATACCAGCTAACAACAAGCAACAAAATGAAATTTACCAACAGGATAGTGTGCAAGATAGTCTCTGCTAGAACATGATATACACTGCTCCACATAACACCTTTAGGCTTAAATGTCAAACTTTGAAACTGACAGATGATACTGACATTTAATGTTTGAACCTGGGCAAGGCCTGAACTCTGGAATCTGGACATAAAATAACGAAGACCCAAATTTTGAAAAATGTCGTAAGTTTTACAACCTCTCTACATGTAAACCTGAACCACTGAACCACTGAATTTACACCTGACCAAAATTTGCTTCTCTAACCTTTATGATAACCGAACTCAGACTTACCTCACCCAGGAAAATTTTCCTGATGCACCTTTGTAAACCAGACCCCATATATTCAACATGCCCTATAACAATCCTTTATTGATGTGCCAAAAACTTGAACAAAGGGGTTGTTTTCCCAACACCCCTGCACTTGTGTCCGCATTCTACGTACATCCATTATAAACCAGAACCCGTGAAATTGAGCTGTGCTCGACATTCTTACCGTCTGTGGCAGAAGATGACCCAGTAATATATCCGTTAGCTGAGGTCTGCTGGGACCTCTGCTGTTGCCTCTTGTTTTCTTCCAGCTGTTTCTCTAACAAGATCTTGATCGAGTGTTCTGTTCTCTTTGGATTTCAATACACAACACATGTTATCAAACAAGCGAGCAGGATGACATGTTTTCATTAATTCATTTAATTGGAGTTTAATGTCAATAAGGTTCCACTTATGTGTACAGGACAGCAGCCATGTTCAAGGGTGATAGAAACTAGATAACCACAGATCTTTGGCAGGTACCTGACAAATCTTTCTCTTGACTTAAAGCGACAACTAAACCAGCAAGCGCTGGACTTGAGCCATGAGCCTAGAGACATGCACATACAGATAGTCCAAGTACACCTGTCTCAATAATACAGTTAAAAGTTCAAAGGATTTCAATGCCAGAACAACACCTGCACAAAAATGTTTATGCAACTATGTGTACAACAATTCACCAAAAAAATCAATTCCAAAAGTTTTAACTGATATCGAAAGGTATTCAAGTGTTGGGTTTTACCCAACATAACATTTACCCATCCTTCACCCCTGTACTTTGGTGAACATTAAACTTCTTTTTTTTTTTTCCAAAACCTTTTTAAGCCCTAGCAATTAGTAACATGTAATCAAAAACTCTGTATAGGTTTGAAAAAGGACACCTGCACTGAGACTCACCCTTGAGAACATGAACATGAAGGTCATGATGGTGATTATGAGAACGGCGATGGTGATCGTGAACTTGGGGTCAGCACCTAGGTCGTGCATCAGCGTGCCCAGGTAGTGGCCGCGCGACTCAGCCAGGCCTCTCCGTACCACGGTCATGTTCTCCGAGTCCTTCACAGAAGATGGCAGCTGGTTGGGCAGGATCACCTTCTCCGTCTTCTGGGACTTGTCGGCCAATCGCTGCGAGATCAGTGCCTTGGATAATTCCGGAACTTCATGGTAGCCTACACGAAAAATCACATCCTATGAATGTTACAATGAGAATGGTTAACTAACACACTACTTTTTATGCCTGTTGGCTTGTTAAATGTGACTATTCATTGGATATTTTCACCACAACATGGTTGAAATATGACTGATGAGGCTTTTTCATTCATGCCTTTATTGCAACCAATTATCTAAAACTGTTACATGTAAGTTTGTAAGTGAATTTAGGTAAGAGTATTGCTGGCGATTTGGTGCTTGATACTGATGTCACTGATTCAAAATCCAGACTAGTCTAAGCCAATTTTCAACACTAGAACCTGTGCTATATCCCGAAAGTGTAACGTATCATAACGCTAATACTGTTAACTATCTCCTTTGCATTCCTTATTTTCTTTCAATGTACATAATACATATCACCTTGCTGAATGCAAGATAACTTAGGGGGCTTACCTAAAAAGAGTAGGTTATTCTGCTGGGAGACTGTGGGTGCTGTGATGATCGTACTACGACGGGGCTTCGTATCTTCCTCAGCTGTCTTGTCATCAGGAGTTCTGGGGCCATCAATGAGCAGGGGGCCAGTGTGCCGGGGCTGAAAACAGACATGAAGTCGTATAAGACAAATGGTAAATGAATCATTTACATGAGTGATGTATTACATGAATCTACAGAATACCTTAGTGACAGGGACATAATGATGACAGGTTTATGTGAGGTGAGGCGCCAGGAAACCAGTAAAAGCTCTTTTCACCGTGAATGTAGTGGATTTGAAAAAATGAGTAGAAGCACCAATTTCTTACAGGATCTCAGACTTCAGTTTCGGAGAAAGATTCCAAATGATTCGTTTCATATTCTGACAATGGAAATCTGGTCTAAGTTCAGAAATAACACAAGCTTTCAAAGCCAACACAGAAATTCATCCATATGTGCCTAACACACTAGATCTTATAGTGCGTATTCTATGATGAATGCTCGGGTTTCTTGCATGTAGATAATTCTGCTGCCTGCCCTTTGTTTATGATCAAGAATTAGGGTAGCTACTGTCCAGATAGTCAGGTGAAACAACCCTGTCAACTTACAGCAACAGTGACCGTCTCCTCATCAACCAGCGAGGCCAGGGCGTAGTAGCCATACTTGTACTCTCCAACATACAGGGTGGGGCTGAAATAAACATCTCACTGAATTACTCGGTCTTTTTTCACTTGAGTTAGCTCTGTGTTTTAATTCTTCTTTACTTTTCCTTTAAAAGACCGGAAACCAACATTACAGCTTTACTGTAGCTCTCCACTGTATAAACAAGCTACAGTAAATTCTCTATTTGTTCTGCTTAAAATTTGTGTCCATGTGTTAAAATTAATATTTGATCACACCACAGTGCATCAAATTACCAAAATTTTCTGATCATATGAAAATTTAGAATTTCTGTTCACGTTTAATCACCAGAATTTCTTCCCCTGAGGCACTTGCTACAATTTCTGCTGATGGAGTATAATTTTTGTTCCTAAACGGTAAACACAGCTTCTACTGATCCAATTCCTACAATACCTGTTTAAATACTCACTAATAATTTATCCACCAATACTGATCCACAACTTCCCTTCTCCGATACTCGTTTCTGTTCACATGCAGGACTTTCATACGTTTTCTCCTCACAATCTAGTGTTATATCTGTCTCTGTGTTCATAGTCACTATTTTCCTGCGCAGGAATGGGGGCCTGCCAAACGCCCCGAAGCAGGACCTTGATGTCATTTTATTAACCTCAAATGTTAATTTTCCAACTCCTCATAATGTTGTCACATTAAAGCCTGTGTGGCATTACAACAGGAGCCCATACATTGTAACATTCTAGTCGTTGTAGTCTTTGTGCTACAATCAATTTTTGACACAACAATGGATCATGGTCTTGCTTCACACTATTGCCACCTCAAGGGATTAAAAAGTATGCCACCTTCCCATTGTTCTGTCTGTGTACTCACTAAAATTTCTGCTCCTTTCCCCCATGTTCCAGGAATCTCTGCCTCCATGCTGTGGAGCAAAGCTGACCGGTGAGGTGTTCCAATGTCTCTGGGGCAAAGCTGGTGAAGGGAACCTTCTGTAGCCCGTCAGCCCCCAGAGAGTACATTGCCACCACAGGGGAGCCATAGGTCTGGTGCCACATCACCTCACCTACAATGAAACACAGTCTATATAGGACAGAATCTTTGGAGATTATGATGCACTGCTAAAACAGTACTTCTGTAGCTCCTGATTAAATGTTTCAAAGCATTTCCTAACTGGTGCAAGTAACAAATTAAACAAAAAGTAACAAAAACAAAAACTCATGACAAATTAAATCTGAAACAGTTTCCTTATAGTTCAAAATAAAAAATAAACAGAATTCTTACAGGTACATGTAAGTGTCGTTCTAATAATGGTAATATTAGAAAAGTAAAATACATGCAGCTTACATGATGTCAAATGACTTACTAGTTTTTGTATCTAGAGTAACTGCTAAACCCGTCGAACTGGCTGTAAAATGTCGCAACCCTAGAAAAATAAATTGAATCATGGAGTAAGACGTATCAATGCATGTTACAGGTTTCACCCATATTTCAACAACGCTGTATTTTTGAAGACACACTTTTAATGAAGCTGAAAAACCGAAAAGCAAACACGGAGCAAAAATAAAATAATGTGTGACAAAAAAAGAAAAGCAACATCATTTTTAGGGCAAAAGACATACTTTTTGTTACATTGTTTAATGCAAAAATTATGCCAATGAAGTGTGGAAACATGCAATTCCCATAAACAACCTAAGGGCACAGGAAAAACAACAGAAATTCAAGATCAAAAATAATACACAGGATTCTAATGAACACTGTTGTGTGATACATACTGTAATCAGTCACATCTGTTGCAACATGGGAAGAGTAATCCATGAAGGTAGCGTTCCATCTGCCAAAAAAAAAGGTGACGACAAAACATTCAAGTAAGCATGTGAGTCATGTATTACATGTGCATTCTGTCATGGAAAACAACACCTAGCATGAACAGCCACTAAATGATGTCTAAATCTATTGCCTACAGGAGGTAACTTTTTTCAGGGCAGCTAGCATAGGCTGTAATGTTTACAGAGGCAGCTGAATTAACACACTGACACGCTTGTCTTCAGAAAGAAGATTCTTTGCTGACTTTAATTTAAATACTTGTATTTAAATGTGCTCTTTCTTGGCTTTTTTTCTGTATAAAATAAAGAATATTTCATTTACATTATGGTATTCCAGTTCACTAGTGCATGGATACCTCAAGCACATACCTTGCAGAGCTAAAAGAATTCCATCACAACACAAACATATTCATAACGAGACCTTCAAAGTCAACTCACACATGTGACACAATATAGGAGTCTGATCATTCTGATGGCTAAAATTGTTGACAGATGTCACAAAATGTATTTGAAAGAAAAATGTTATTACAAAAGAACTGTACCTTCTTTCTCTTGTCTTGCTGTCAAACATGACAATGGTATACTCTGGAAAAGAAATATTCATTCATCAGTGACATCATATTAAGAAAACATGATCAGTATTGTAATACAAATCACTGATAAAAAAAATTACATTCATAAAATGCTGATCACAACTCTCAATAATCAGTTAATATAATAATATAATAAAGCAAAGATCATAATGAATTATTGTGTTTTAGGTTTTATGCTTGTGTAAAATGTTTCATGGCTTCAGCTTATTTAAGCTCAGTGTTCATGAAATACAAAATCAAAACTAAAACCTACACTGCAAGAGTGCAAGAACACATTCACTTTGGCCATAAATCTATGTTTCAATATATTCCACATGTAGTTTCACTGCTCGGTGCAAGAGTTACCTGTCCTGCCAATGTAGATGGCGTTATCACTGGAGGATGGGCAAACCTTCTGTGAGCCATCCCATGTCAGTGTCTCCAGCTTGTCTCCTGTTACTGGGTCCACAGCGATCCACAAATCTTTTTTGTAGCCTGTGATAAAATGAAGTACAGAATTTACTGTTTCTCTAGAGACCACATACTACTTTACATTTCTTTGGTTACACACAAAAAAAAAAATAAATAAAAGAGTAATAAAAGTAGTTCGATGTTCATTCATGAGGGCACTTAAGTTAATTGTTCAGGATTTAACATCAATATTGTACTCTATAATAGTGCTTGAGACAAAACAAAACAGCAAGAGCCATACATAAATGAAGAGATATGCTAGTGGCCTTGACAAATAAAAAATATATAAAAGAAAATATCAAACACAGGAATAGGTGACACTTTAGGTTTTTCAGATTCAGCTTAACCATATTGCATCTTTAATATATGAAGCAGTCAGGAAAATGTAGGACGTCATGGAGTACACACCAGTAATGAATTTGAAAAATGTTTGTGAAAGAAGAGTAATGCCCTGGCGATCTTTGAAGTAGCTGTCTTTAACTTACATAAATGTAGACAGTAAAAACAAGATAATTTTACCTCTGACCCATTCCACAAGGCCATTTCTGACTTATGCCCAAGTTTAAAACCTTAACACAATGCTTTGTTTTTGGTAATGGAATATGAAACTTTGATAAGGCTTATCAGGTGGTATCTTGATTTCCAGAGCCCCAAATAACCTTCAAACATATTTTAAATTATGAATGGACTTAAAAAAATAATTATGATATTAAGCCCAGAGTTTATAACGAACTCCCACTCACCAGTGTATAAAATGCCATCTGTGCTCTTACAGGGGGAAGCAGTCACCAGCTCTGGTATCGTGAATGGCAGTTTCTTCAGCCCTTCTACCCCACTTCCCATAGCGTACAGACTGCCATCTTTGGGGTCGGGCAAAAATGTTAACCTGTATTAACAGATTAGCATGAAGTCAATGCATGTTTTCTTTGGGTTTACAGAGGATACTCTCAATACCAATACATACTAGATAGTTACACTAATGGTATAATATAATACCTGGAAGACTGGAAGGTATACATATATGTACATCAGTATATGAAGCCTTAAAAAATTTATAAAAAAAACTGACTCATCAAAGAAGATGAATTTATTCTGTTTCTTTTTCTCAGAAAATGACCAGATTCTACAATTTTGAAAATGCATTGAAAAATATTAAACTGGGGAAATGTGTAATAAAACCAGAATGTGACAAATTAAAAGGCTCTTACTTTGACGTGTGATCAATGGGGATCCGAATCACCGGTTCTGAAAATAGAAATGGACATTACGAAAACATCAAAGATATAATCAACTGCGAATTTTTGCGTAGATTGTACATGTACCTCAGTCCTATTATTGATTTATTATTCTGAAGTCTACATTTTCAATCTGACAGTGAACACAGCACGAGTGAAACCATGTAAATAACACGAGAATGAAAGGTTTCGTCAACATCGACCAGCATAAGCTGCATTGATACACAACATGTCTTTGGTAAACATCAGTGGTCTGCAGTGCATACTGTTTTTAATGGGAAAGGAACGAACAGTCAATGAAATGACGTTTGACAGGTCCCCATTGTTAAAGCTATCAAAACTCATGGAAACATTGTATTAGAGGACAGACACTTGAGAGAAGATATTCTCTGGAGGTTAAGATATTCCAATTCCATCACCTCTCCTCAACAATCTTGTTAACAATGGCAGAATCAAAAGTTCTAAGCAGAATAAAAATGTTTAAATGAAAAAGGAAGCCGTTCCATGGTGCAGGGGAAAATATAAATAAAATAAATAAAGTATTCCTGTATGCTACGTCCTGCACACTGCAACAAACATTAAAAGGTACTATGAAGTCCAATTAGCATTTAAAAACACATTTTTGGAGGCAAAGAACATCTCACTTAATGAAAAAAGTGTCAATATAAGATCTTATCTTCCAACCAAATCATTAAACATTCTTTTCAAGATGAATAAAACTCTCAAAATCAATCAGGCAAAGTGTCGGGTTTGAAAGTTTACTTCAAATACATGTTCATAATTTAATAACAGACAAATACTCGATACTAAAGTACATGAGGAAGTAGTTTAAATGCTATCTTACCCTCATCTAGGGACCACACGATCTTGCCTGTGTTTTTGCTGACGGCGTGAAAAGATCCGCCCAAAGTGGACACAAACAGCAGGGAGTCATAGACTGTCAGGGGGTTAATCTACAATGACAAGGATATCAGGAATAAACTTTACTCCATTTGTCTGCAAATGTTACTATACGTGTGGCAAATGTTTTACCATTTGCAATGAAGTGCTAAGACTCAGTGTATCTACGGACGGAATAATCAGCATATCAAACTACAATCAAAATCGTAGCCTGCGTTCAGAACCAAGGGTTCAGCCACAGAGCTGTCTGGAGACACCTTAATTCAATGAACTTAGGCAAAAAGGGAGGAAGCTGGAAACCAGACAACTCAGTTTCAAAATCTGGCTAAAACTATGTATGTATATACCCTAACTGACCCAAACTTTCATCCATGACCAAGTTGTTCATTTTTCCTGATTCCAAGAAGTCTACTGATAGCAGGAAAGTGTTTTAAGGTTTGTTTGGAAGGCAAGATCATCCTACCAGAAAAATGTCAGTTTCAGCACCAAATGTACTATTTTATGACATTTATTTCTCTCTAAAAATGTACTTTTTTGGATGATATTTTAGGTCATTTATGGTAATCATATACACACTCTCGCCAATACCTACACTGAACTATTTACGTAGCAAGATTTTTGTAAATTGCCTATAAAGGATTCAGACTCACAATCAAAAGCAGTACGATTTCCAAAAATGTACTGAGGTACTTGTAGATCCCTGTATAAACCATAAGTGTCAGAGCTTGTTCAAAACCCTGTTGTGAAAACTACAAGTATCATTTCCATATGACATGAATGTAACACTGGTGAATGGCCTTGTTTGTCTAAAAGCCCAGGAAACACCACGAGGGCAATTTAAAATTTATGCCCGAGATCATAAATATTGATCACCGATAACGTCTGACAAAATCACTACACAGTTAGTGAAGCTCATTTACATAATTTGAACACATGCATTAACACATGCAATTTGCGCACCTACGGTATAAAGACTATATATATATGGCTGGTGTGTCCATTCTTCCATAAAAACTGGTATCAGCCAATACGATCGCCAGTAAGTGGAACATCAAAGCAAACTCATCAATTGCCTTGGAGAACTTGTTTTGTATGTGCATGAACCGTGACATTTCTGTACAACAAATACAACTGCTACAGTGTAGGTTTGAGACAGCTGCCAAATAATTTTCAAATTTCTGAAATTTATCCTGTTTTCAAAAGTCCATAAAGTAACAATAAAAATCGACTATTCAAGTCCACACCCAGCCAACAAGCCTAAAGAAGTTAACGTTCTACCTGTTTACATACCCATATGTACATATGGTGAACAGTTCTTAAGTGTGTCTTCACAGTTAACATAAACATGATAACAAAAGTTATCTGTTACATACACGCAAACCTGTCCAATTATCTAACGTGATTAACTGATATGGTGATCAAAAAGTATGTGTGGAGAGGGAGAGCTGGTGGGTTTGACATGTAATGTTAACTTAAAAACCACACTGTGTGGCTGAAAGCTAACCCTAACTGCCCTCTCATTGATGTTACATATGAACATGTACCACTGTGTAAAACTGAAGGCAACTGGTCACAGCAATCCTGAGTAAAGTAACAAAGTAACTGGAAAACATAGATGTCTGCAGTATGCAAATGGTTTTGCAGACATCGCCGAAAACCAATTCAATCCATCCTCTCATTGCGTCACGGTCACACCACTTTCCAAGTTTGAAAGCAATAAGTAACATGTTATGTTCTCAAGTTATTTTCCGAACACTGTTTGCATGACTGAATGAAAGAATGACGGACAGCACTAATCCCTCAGTACTCTCTTACAGCTCTCGGTTTGCAGGGGATGGGGTGGGGAGGGACTTGAAACATTGCTTAACACTCAAGTTTCTGAAGCCGAAAATTCAAAAAAACCAAAAAAAAAACCAAAAAAAAAAAACCATGTGTACTCTGCATGCAATTAAGCAAAAGTTCTACACCAAAAAACATGAAACCATAGGACATGTAAAATATACACACCTTAGGAGCTGAAACAAAGGTACACCCAAAATACACCACTGATGCCTGAAAAAACTGTATCTGAAAGCGCATGCTCCTGCAACCTGCAGCAGAGGTTAGAAAACCAAATGCATCTGCATGGCAGAGAGCAGTGGAATGTGGATATAAACACATGCACTATGCACTGATAGTACCTGTTTCTAGTCAGATGAGTCTGTTGAACTTCCAAAAATAATACCCATACATGTGCTGTGAGTGTATTAAAATACATGGCGATGCACAAAGCTGCAAGTTCATGCCCCGGAGGGACAGCACTGAACAGAACTGTGCAGTACTTAGACTGCCCTTGATCATATACTTGCACAAATGTACATACATGTAAATATGCACAGTTATTATGTGCTTAAATTCTAACTACCAGTGTACATGTACATGTATTTTACAAGTGTGAAGCATGTATACAGAGCTACGACTGTCAATGCACCATCAAGCAGCCCCAAACAGCTTATGTAGTCTCTGTGCAGAATATATCAAGAGTTACTGATTTCAATCCTTAGATACAATACTGCTTCTTGCACGTCCATGTACATGGGCGTATACTGTAGCTTAATGTCTGCATGGAAGTACTTGCTGCTTGTTGCACAGCTGTGCTATGGTTGAATAAGCATGTGAATAACCTTGGAACTTGTGAGCTTGTGAATCAGACATTAAAGTGGGAGATAATTTTCCGCTCCTGACTGATTTAAATGAAAAAAAAAACAAAAAAAAAACATTCCCAAAGGTTTTGCACTGGTGTTTCTGTAACATATGTCCACTGTATATTTTCAAAACAAAAATTCCACCAGACTGCATCATACATGCATGGCCGTTGACTTTACCACTTAACCGATGTGTCTCATCTACCCAAAGGACCTCAACACCTGAAGTAGGAAGGTCTTCCATGGACGTAAACCCTGTCTACACATATCAATACATGTACCATCGAAGTTTACAATGTCTACAGATCAAAACCGACTACTGGGAAAAGAAAGTCTGGAGTCTTACCAAACCTGGATATAGCTAATCAACCAACAGCAACAAAAATCATTATTTACGACCACAAAATTGCAAATACAGCAATTGTTGACAATTACATAAAAATTTTAGTTGAACTTGAAAGCTTAAATTGGCTAGGTTGGTCAATTTTCCAAGCTTCATAAAGAATACAAGTATCACCCTGGTATGAATTTTGTCCCCTTCTATATACTTGAATGAACAGAATGTTCCAGCAAGAAAGGGTTGAGGAATCGCAACAGTCTTTAATCAAGTGCCTTTCAAACACATAGCAGTGGGTCATGATGGTTAGATGAAAAGTACAAATAATATACAGCCCATATACATCTGAAGTATGGGTCTAAAGCAGATGGTTTTCATCCCACACTATATCCACTTTATTTCAGTCATATGTTACGGTCTCATAAAGCCTACAGGTACGTAAAGATTTGATACATGGGACATGTTAAGGGAGAGAAATAAAGGACAAACACGTGCTCTTATATCTCCCTCTCTGCTTCACAGCCTGTGGCATTTTATCTATTTACAGAGCATCACCCACAAGCATGATCAGAAAACCTGGGGCTTAACTAAACTGTAGCTATATGACCTTTTCTAATGAAACTAGGAGATTATTGAATGTGCATGTAAAATGGATGTTAAGATGAACATTTATATCAATCATATGTATACATATGTTAAATCTGGTTACGAAACAATGGATGATGCTATTAAAAAGATATGTGTAATGTCTATATATGTAAAATCCCATGCAAACCTGTGATTTACGGCATGCAAATTTAGTACTGATAAGCACATGGAGCCACTGCATAACATATATATATACTTCTGACAAAATTAACTCTCTTCCATGATTAATCAACCAGTTCTCTTTTGGGGTGAACAGAAGTACAACGAAGATGAAAACATGGTATACATGTGTATATATGTATAATGATATGTACATGTGTACGTAAAGATTGCGATATTTCTCTAGCCTTTGAAGAATCATACATGAACAATGGTTCTGTCACAGGACAACCAGAGTGTATAGGCTTCTTTAGCGTCCACAGAAGTAAGATGGCAATGTGGCATACATACATGTAAAATCATAAATCCAAAACATGAAGTAGAAAAATACATGTACACTGTATGCTCTAGTGGGACATCCTGGGTATATATCTTTCCTGCGCTCTTTCTTTAAATTTGAGGAAGTTCATGCCAGATTCTCTCCCCTGAGGGTAATTTTTTTGTTTTGTTTTGCACACGCAGCCCTGGGGAGCATCTGGGCTTGATGACATGTCTGACAAGAAAACCTACTTTCCTATTGTTCAGACACATACTGAAGTTTAAAAGTGAAAAGCTCTGAAGTGGAAAAAGACAACAGGAGCTCTAATTGTTAGGCCAATGCCTACATGTACCATCTGAACTGGAACACGAGGTTGTGTGATATGAGCATATGGTTCAAACATGTTTTCACTATGCACATAGCACAAAACCATTAAACTTTGACGGCTTTCAAAAAAACAGGCAGTAAATCCTTACATTTTTTATGGCTCTAGTTTTGAAAATGCAATTAGAAACCATTATAAAAAATTTATAAGTGCTTTCAACTGTTCATCTTCACATCTGCCCAGTCCCTGGTCAAAAATCATACTGTACATGTACCTACGTGTAAATGCAAAAGACATTTATAAGCTGGTTACAGTAATTAAATTGAGAGCTGTACTCCTAAGGCCCTGTACCACTGTCAGATTATACATCACTTCAAGACTGGTTTGAACATCACAAGTTCAGCCCACAATACACTGGGTACCTGTTAATTATAGCATATAACACGGTACCCTCTGGCAGCAGTATATGTATAATGTTAAGAGGCCTGGACCTACAAGTTCTTTCTTCTGGCTATCAATCAGAGCCAGGCCTATGGTATCCATGGTGGAGGTATACATGATATTACATGCACCTCCTGACCTATGATGTCCTCACCCGCACTCAGCATCACAAAGAATGTATACGTAGCCGGCATGCCACCTCATACATTCATAAAGTCAATTCAAAAGCTAACTACTACTCATCGCTCAACGTGTATTTGTTTCCAAGTTCTAGTATGCAAACATTTCTAGGCTGCACTGAGGTTTCCTTTCTTCCCATTTTTTTAAACACATCCATGCACAGAATTTGGAACATGGTAATGTGTCGGTAGCTAAGGGAATCCACTGCATTTCACCAGGTACAAGTAAACGTAAGTGATAAACCGTCTGTGACACTGTATCTCCATCTCATGATGTATTATTTTGAATTTGACCACTTCTCCTTACTTGTCAGTCAAAATTATTTATCTCATTTCTGATCTAATCTGGAGAAAACTGCAATATCTTGGCAGACAGATAAAACTATTATGCCTCACCAATTACATGTATACATATGCAAAATCTTCTAACACAGAGCTAAATCAAGTCCATTAGGAACTTGTTTCCAAAATACAGGTATGACCTTACCGGCCAACTGTTGTTAGACTGCCGAGAGTGTATTACTGTAGACTGCTATATATCCCATAGAGGGAGAAACATTTGCATACGAGGTCTTGTTGTCAATTTTAACCAATCAGGCGTACTTTATTTTTAGATATGAGAATGCACCTATTTCTGTTAACTTGTGACATCATGCGATCCCTGTTTAGCCTTACACACTGAAGTGTGTCAAATAGAGAGACATGCCATCATGTTTCCGGGGTCCTTAATACCATGTACTCCATGTTCTTTCATGGTTCTGGATTAAAATATTATTTACAAGGTTACAGAGCATGTCCCCCGAGAATGACCATGGCTGTTGTTTCCATGCCTTGCCCTGAAACACTAAAATTAGTGTTATTTGTTGCTTTTTCCTTTCAAGGTGAAATGACACAACCACGCTGTTCTGTTTCATCTGCATGAATGTAGTACATGATTAACACATCTCTGAAATTATCTTACTACACGTAACTCTACAATTTTTCTAACATCCTCACCACAAAATATGTTTGAAATTATATGGGCATGAAATGATACTGTGCATCATTTGATAGTATGTACCAAAGGCCAGTTCAAATCATTGTGTGTGCAAGCATGAATATCAGCATCTATAATGACATACATATATTCAAACTTACACAGCCTTTTATTGGAGAACCTTCATAAAGGCTATATTATATGTAATATATTCCCTATATACCATAGGAAAAACTGCAAATTTTACCAACAGAAAAATATAACTTTCGTTCAACTTAATAACTCTCTTATAGGGCATTAATGTTGATCACCCTTGATGGTACTACTGTTGAATAGCTGTAATATGAGCTTATACATGCATTTTTGATGTTGATTTAATTCTGAAGGATATTTAACTGATTCTGTCTGGTCAAGGTAAAATAGATACATGTTGTTAAAACAAGTGACAATAAGATAATATCAGGCTTGCCTGGAAAGGCAGAATCCTTTCGCCACTGCATGCGAACTTTTGCCTTTCTTCTGACATTTATCACTTTATTTCAGACAAGCGTGATCAGATGGTAAGTGAAGTCTTGCTTTTAGATATACATAATACTTGACAACACTGAAGTTAGTGTGATAGGGAAAGACAGTGAAATGTTGGACAGAGGGGACTTCAGGCGTGTGTGACAGTGGTGAATAACCGCTACATGTGTAACAGTGGTGAATTCCAACATGTGTAACAGTGATGAATTCAGACACGTGTGACAGTGGTGAATTTATGTGACACATATGTGACAGAGGCCAATAAGCTGAATCGACATTGCAGCTACCATGAGATGTCATGTTGGCTTTGGGCTGGACAGGGTCAGGGCTCTCGTGAACTACACCTAACAGATGAGCCGAACGATAACAACAGCATTCTTAACTTCCTTGAAATCACGGAACCCCCACCTTGTCTCATTCAAACCTCCGCGATCTCTTGACACAGATGCAATACCAATTTGGCTTATTCAGACATGTCATGCATGCATGGCACTGGTGAATAATTCAGACATATATGACAGTGGTGAATACCAACAAGTGCGACAGTGGTGAATACTTCAGACAAATGTGACAGTGGTGAATACCAACAAGTGCGACAGTGGTGAATACGTCAGACAAATGTGACAGTGGTGAATTTAGTCTTACACACGTGACCAAGATGAATTAGGACATGACCGAGGTGAGTTCAGACGTGTGACACTTTGGAATTCAGACACGTGTGACAGAGGTGAATTCAGACATGTCTTACAGAGGTAAATTCAGATATGTTAAACAGTTTTGAATACAGACATCTAAAGTTTTGTGATCATGGGTGACACCAAATATAAGTTACTTCATCACTTCATGACAACTCCGCAGATCTCATGGTTAGCCTACCTGCCAGAAAATACTGAAAGATACTATGCGAATGGTTGACAAGCACAAGCAGTTCGACACAAACGGATTTACCTGTCCTCCCTTCACGTGTTGGATTGTCAACACGAGAATTCCACCAGTCAGCAGGCCCACCAACCACCAAGACCACAACACACAAGGCACACTCCGACAAACCATTGTCTTCGTTCACTGGTAATTAAGCACTAAGTCCTTCCATATGTCGTATGTTACCGAATAACTCCTCAGCTGAACAAAAGGAGTAGATCACAAACAAACTTGTCAACCAGTTCCATCATTCTGTAACATTACTTTTTCTAGCACAGAAACATGGTCGGAACTACAGATCGCCACTTCCTGTTGTCCGATTTTACAAACTGCTATCAGCGACCACTCCTTGAGAAAAAACCCTGCTTTCCAACGCATTGAGTACTTTTGATCACGAACTCTTTCAGTTCAGAATGAATAGCATAAATAATTTGATTCATTCGATATAAATTTTAATGTAAGTTTCCTTACTCGTTAATATATTATTGGAAATAGGACCGTGTGAGAGTTAAGGAATGAAAAATATGTGTTGACAGAGGTCGCCCATGTAGGCCCTTATTGGAGAATGCATTTTTTTGCATCATTTTTGCAGTGAATGAATATGAGGGATGTGATTTGACAAAAACAGTCGTAAATAAATGTTTACTTTACCGGATATGGTCTATGAAAGATCTATAAATAAAAGGAAGATTTTTCAAAATGCCATTTGCATTCATTAAACACTTAGCAGAAACATGTATCTTGACTGGTCACATTTATTATTTTCTGACAACCTAAACAGGAACGAGGAGGAGTTAAAATTTCTGTCAGATTCAATGACACCTGTTCTGAGATATTCATGGACGTTGGGCAAGTTTTCTTTCTGTCATTTACTTCTGTAGTGGTTGCTGGTATCTGATTCATCCGCAATCCCAGTTTTATGGTTGTTGTGAGACGTACTTTTCGTTTGCTGCAAATTAGAGTTACAACAACAACAATCAAAATGATCAAATTGTATTATCAAAATCAGTTTATTTAGATGATTTCGTTTGTCATGTTGGCCGCAAAGGTAATTTTATCCCATATTGGTCTCAGTGTCGACAACAGTTTTTTTGAGAAGGCAAGAAAATATTTTTACCGGTAAAGAGAAAAGACAACACCTGTTTCACTTTCAGTGTTAGTCACAAATAATTCGAAGCAGGCCTACTTTGTCAGATCGTATTCATTAAACAGTTAAAGCGTGGAAGATTCATACTCATATCGCTGTTCATCTGAAAACATACGTATGCAGATGACATGGTTTTGAAAGGTAGTGGAGACATAACCTACACTAGCCAGTTTAGTTACAAAGAAAAATGATTTACTTTTTCTAATTTATGCCAACCACCAACACCAGAGTGATTGTAGATAACATAATCTGAGGAATTAATATTGCTTTGTACTCTAACATTTTAGTGACAGGTTCTTGTCTAATGTGTCCTGTCCTTTCGCCCTGGCACTTCCTTGGACAATTTAATTATTTGGCTAAGCATAAGCAAAAAAAACATTTTTTACCTTTTTTCTTACCTGGCTAGACAGTCCTTTTCTTTCCCATTAACTGATATACATGTATATTAACTGTTGATTACAACCCGTCAAAGTGGAAAATATATTGTACATAAATTAAAAACGAATGGTTTCAGTAAATGTATCTCTGAAGCCAGATCAGAGAATCACCTACCTGTGTTAAGGGTGTCCAAATATGACATTTTTTCAGAAATCTGCCAATTTTAGCCTACCACGGTCTACGGGTGGCTTATATATACTGATATGCGGATATCGCTGGCCACCTTTAGCGCAAGGGCTATATGGACCCGATTTAGGTATAAAGCTTGTAAAGATCTACCTCCTCTGAGATTCTGAAAGCAGAAATATTTATGGACATTTTGTCACAATTGCTACTTTCCTTTACATCACCATTCTCCTGTAAATCTTAGCCAAAGTCAAAAATTGAGTCATTTAGCAGGTCGCCACGTGTTGCCATGTTTTTAAAATCTGTTTCAGCAAGGTGCGCATGCACACCAGTGGTTGACCTTTCCATGACACCATATCTTGAAATTTACATCCATACTAAACAAATCTGCACCTTCAATCAATCTGCATAAAGTTCGACCACAGATGTGCATGTGCGGGGAGCATGATTTATTAGGTCAAGTTGTTGACAACGCAATCTATTATCTTGGATTTACTAGTCGTAGAGGCTACAGAATGTGAAAAAACTTGGTAGAAGAACAGGGAATGTCTTGGTTTACTTGGTTCATGCATGTCTTGGTTCATTTTGCACCGTTTTTAGTCTGAAGTTTCTCCACGCTAATCTATTTTTTCATACCACTATTTTAACCTGCATAGCTCATCAGCTATGATCTACGCCTTACCCCATATTAAAGATTACAGCCAAGATTCTAGGGTACGCCAATTTATGTTTGACTGTATCTTTGGTCGTGTTTCACACTGTACAGCAATCAGCATATGAAAGGAACTTTCAAGACTCAGAAAATGTACATAAAGTATCAAGCCAAAGCACAGATTTACTCATTTCCAGTAATTTTTAATTGTCTTGCAAGACAGCCACTATTGTTGGCTAGGCAAGGTGTAAGGGCAGGTAACTCTGTTTTGTCATGTGCATACAGGCTATATATGAAAGCTCAGTTCATTGTAAAATGTGTTTGCTAATGTTAAATCCTTCTTTCATCATGGTTGCATGGACGTCATAATGGAAAGTCCTTCTAGATGGACACAGCCTGTTATTTTCAAATTTTGATATCACCAGCAGACCAACTCCAAAAAATTGCTGCAGATTTCAGAAGTAGATAGACACAATTGGCCCTCCAGCTCACCTCTTTTGCCCATTTCTGTGTCATTTTCCAGTTGAATCTTAAATACTATATCAATTTTCTACCTTTATAGATGAAACTGATTAACTCACCATGTTGTCATAGAAAGTGTGAGAAATTTGAACATACCAAATGGCCCAACTGTTGACAGCCATTTTGAAAAGTATTTTTGAAAGAACCTTAACCTTCATCATACAACAGAGAAGGACGTAAGAAAATGTCCTGTTTGAATACAATGGCTTTGCATGACACGAGTAATGACCTTGTTGAGAGAAGTTCCATTAGTTTAAAGTGCGGAAATACGAGTGAAGGACTCAGGGTTGCGATGAATAAATGGTGAATTTGAAAATAACACTCTAGATGGATAATGTAATGGAAAGAATCTGATGCATTTTATTTTCCTTCATCTTTGCTCTAATGCTGCACGAACACAGATTTCATAATTCAATTTAGTCTGTTAGTTTCACATAGCAAAAAGGCTTAGCTATATATGAAATCAAATACACTAAGGTGTGCTGATATAAAAAAAAAATGTTTTGTATCATTCAGAGAGGGATAATGAATTGAGCTTGCAAAAGGTAAATATATATCAGATAAATGTGGTTATTGCTATTTGTGTGGTCATAAATTAAAAATGGTAAAGTATCACCATTTTTCTCACAACAAATGTCTGGTTCCCCATTGTAGTACTTTCTAAAATTGTTGATTTGAGCGTGACAATTATAGTATTGGCCTGATATCAGTAATGAAGTAATTTGCTTGTGGGGTAATCCTCATCGCATGATTCGGCTTTAACGTCATACCAAGTATTATTTCACGTACACAGTGGTAGTCAGGTTTATGTTAGATTGAAAGAAATTTGACTGCGTCAGGAGAAAACCTTTATCCCTCAGCCTGATACCTGATTGGCATCCCGAATCAAACAGCCAACTCTGCATTTTAATTGGCAATCTCATTGTTCGTAGGTCATATAGGCTGAAATGAGAATGCCTATTGAGCTAGTAAGCCACTCTTTCATGTTTGCAAGACAGGTAAAAGTTATTTTGACTTCTAAACTATCTGCTAAGGCTCATCTTTGCCATTATCTGCCTTGTTGTTTATCTTGCATGTGTTGTTCAGAAAGTCAGACCAGAGCTCGGCAATGCTGTGATTTGCATATCTTGGTCACAATTCTTTTGCCCGTACATTTTTTTTAATGAATCTTCAATAACCTATCCTTCTATAAATCCACCCCCCCCCTTTCTTTGCCATGATGAAATGATAACATCCTGCAATTGTCTTGAAAACAAGAGCCCTCTATGAGACTTATCTCAGAAGGACACACATATTCTTGGGCTGGCTGGCATATTTTTTGGGGGGGGCAACTCACATTTAATCATTTGAAAGTCGTGATCTTCTATTTTTTTTAGTTTTCAAAAGCTGAATGTTTCTGAAGTTTTTGAGTCAGTGAAGCTGACATGTCATATTTTAACATTGTCAGTTTGTGTGTCTTTTATGTTCATATGTACACATACGTGACTGTCTGAATAGTACATGACGTAGATGGGAACTCATAAAGCACAATGCATAAAGCTGGGAAGTGCATGCGCCACATATAGTTAGTGGAACATACTGGATTATCGAGACTAGATTTGGTCACACAAATCTATGAGGACAGTTCCTGACCATGTCTATTCCTGTTATGAAACATTTCGACTGCTGTTGCTGTGATTTCTTAGAAAATTGTATTTCCCCTAAAAATTGGCTTTTTTTCCTTCTAGTGATACACATTTCTTCATCCTGATCCATTCATGCAGGCCTTCCTTAAAATATATTTGTTTGGTGTAACCTGACCAACCCTTCAGAAAAGGGCTACTCAAAAGTTTTTATTGGTATTTTGACAAAAGAATTTTTTTAATTTCCTGTACATGTTAATTTCTGTAAAGTCCCTATCTTTTTCAAGAGCCAGAAAAAAAACAAAGAATTCCCCACTGACCGACTCTATTTTTTCACATCGGGTGGGGTTACACTCAGCAGACAGTTTTTGAAGGATGGTCCCACCTTTTAAGGCCACTGAAGAGTGTGTTTGTGAAGTTTGATAAATATCTGATCAGAAAAGCTTGAGTATTGGCATGAAAAGTGTCATGTTAATGCCTATGTGTGTCTTTGGAAGTGCATTTTTACCAGCCAAACTTTAGGTGAAGTACTGTAGTTTCTGAATCATTGTTAGTAAAAACTGTTGCTTTGGATTTTCTCTCTTTGCAACACCTGTTGTATGAAGCAGAAGTGATTTACATGTAGATTACATTGTACAGAGAGTTTGTATAAGCAATGGCTTCCTGTTGTTGTGAAACTGTAACTCGTAGCTTACTCTTCCTTCTGACCACCCGGGGTACACAATGTACCTAATTTCGTGGTTATATTCTAAACACAAATTGGCAGGCACCATCTGTTATACTAATTACAGATTGACACATCTTCTCCAGGGTTTTCCAGCATGTACGCTTGAACTTATGCTCCAGGTGAAAAATTGACACAATGAAGCGACCTGTGCAAGGTGTTACAAGCACAGGCCAGTCCAAAACTACTGTGGAAATGTGGGACATGCTGATGTAGCTTTTCCACCACGTCCACTGATAAACAGCTGTTGAAACTCTCACGAGAGAATGACTCGTGGCCTGCTATAGCCTCTTTTGTCACTACTATTGTCGTCATGTGATAGTGGATTTAATGCAGCATTAAACAGTTCTAGTGTCAGTTCAGGTATGCATAACACTGGTATTTATTTGAAAAGAGTTATCTATGGCTGAAGTCCAACTCATAGGGCATTGACCCATACAACATGTATGGGGTACCTTTATATATGTTGTGTAGGCCTGCCTGTATATTCGTGAATTCTTTAGGATTCATTAATGGATATGTGTTGGATGCTGATGGCTTTTGCATGAGGCAATCAACACTGAGCTGAATGATTGCACTTTATGACAAATCCTACTGTATTTTATTACCAGAAATATGCACTTACATGTACATGTGTTTGATGTGTAAATACATGTGTGTAGACAGCAGTTGTAACATAATTGGCCAGGTCCTTTTCACTTTGTTGTCCTGTAGAGGGCCTGACCATTGACCAATATTGTAATGTCATGTAAGTTCAGCTGTTTCTCTAAGCCCACAGACTTCCTTGGTGACAAGCACTGTTCAAACATGGGACAGCAAGACTCTCCATTACCCGTTTGTCACATTGATGTCACATTAAACGCAGGACGACTTCACAGTTGAAACTTTGTAGATGTTGCATTGCAGTCAGTGGTTGACGTAACAGTGGCCTAATAGCAACCTCACACAATGGCACCAATTCATTAAAATTTCATTGAAAAATATGCCACCACCCTGTTGGCAAAGTTTCATTCCCTGTAAGGTTTCCTTTCACCAGTATTGGTGGAAATGAAATAGTAGAGACGGGTAGCTTGTAAACCAACTATCAAATACATAAATAATGCAAGGTCACCTGTTACTACATGTATGATCAGCCCATTAGACCTACTACATTTATCGATTATAGTTCACCTTGAAGTATGCTTTTTAAGGTAGTGAGTGATAATTACTTGTACGATATCTGCATTAATGTTGAAAGAGTTGGTGTTGATGTTGATGGCTTTCCCTAGCTCTGCCAAGTTTCCTCCACCAATAAACTGGAAATCCACTTTTGTAGAGGTGAAATATTGTAGTTTGTACTGGTACTAAACCAGAATAGAGTAAAACACCAGTCAGACCATTAAAATTGGAGTAAACATAAAAATGACATCAAGTTCGTATGAAAGAGTGCGAAAAGTTATTCTCAAATGTGATCTTCAACAAGAATATCCTGTGGGCCAGTTATACATGCAAGCAAAAGTGAATTAAATGTCAAGCTAGGTACCAGTCTCCTGAAGCAAATTGCACTTTATAAAGTGAAGTTGATACCCTTTAACAGGATATGATAATCTGTTTCATTGAAGAAGTGTAAGGTACATGTATTCAACAGTGTTCATGCATTAATGCCCTCATTCTAGTTAGTGTTGTGCATTTCAACCTTGACCAAACTGTGTGCCATGTTATTTAGCTGCTACAGAAGGAGTGTTCAAAATGCTTTAACTGGGAAATATACATGTGCTCCCAAATAAACACACTGGGTAGGCTTCAGTTTGTTGACACAAGTACACATGTAGTTTACAGAAGTAGACATTTGGGTATAGTCATTCAGGGTCCAGGAAGGAGGATGTACAAATTAAGATATCACCTGTACAGCTTGTAGCTGTACTGCTGGGTTGTGGCACATTGTCTGTTACCTGGCGTTCTGTGCATAAAATCCACCAGTGCTGTGTGAGCCCGTGAGTAGGAAAATAACACGGTACAATTGTCTTGTTGACATCAGATCAAACAGATCCATTTGGACTCAGTAACGGGATTCTATACATGTATATGTATGAGGTGTATGACACATGTATTGTTTGCAAAATTTATTCCACAATGTATATAACACCATATTATGCACTAACATGTAAACAGATTAAGCAAGTCATCCCCAGCTTCAGTTTGAGAGGATAGGCATAGCAACAGCTTTTAGCGCCGAAGTTTATGAGCTGTTGTTTCTGGGATTCTGCAGACACATATGCGTGGAGTGTATTAGAGATATACATGTATGTACTGTGACATTGTAGGCCAGTCTCACCAAGAAGGACATGGTGCACTTTATAAATGTGTTGTGTTGGGGTATATTTTCATGTGCAACATCTGGGAGGACATGGTGTGTTAAATATCGAGGACACAGCAGTATGTTGTAGGTGGAAGTTGTATATTTCTGTAGTAATATTTCATTTTTTCATATGCCATATTTTTATTTCATATGTACATGTATATGCAGGCGGAAGTACATGTACTCTAAAATTTTCAGCGTGAAACACGAATCTAATTATAAAATAAAAATGTTTTGAATGTGAAGTTAATTCTGATAGCAGGAAATTTTCCTTCTTTTGAAAAAAACTTTTCAAATTGTCTTTTGCATCATGTATTAAGCAAAAGAAGTATACAGACATGGATACATATACTGTAATTGTTTATTCGTCTAAATTTTTCCGAAGTGTAAAATGCAAAGAATTGCTCTAAATGTTTTGTTTTTTTTTTTGGGAAAATTTCTATCCGGTTTAAAATGTTCTGAAGTCTTTGTATTGGACAAAGAGGACAGTTTTCTGAGTTGTGCCGCCTGGCTTTGTTTCAGGTCACAGCAATTTGGTCCACCCTTGTCTGTCATTGACGCAGAAGCGTAACTACTGACACAGTTTTGATTATGGTGGGTGATATGACGATGTCTCGGTCACACATGGCTGTCCTCTCTGTGACATTCTGTTTATACAGAGACTGTGCGTGTGTATATCTGTCGGTGTTTATACACTATGTACAACATAATCAATCCAGGGAATATATGTGGGGAGTCACAGAGCATGCAGTGGAGGTATATGTACATCTGTGTTAACTTTGTAATAGAGCTAAAGTCATCAAACTGTGTCTGTTCCAGTCATGGTCTGGGCTTTGTGGTATTCTTTGTAGTGTCTGCCCCGACAAGGATTAACAAGCATGTACATGCACAGTGTAGGTATATTGTATTTTCCAAATTTCATCTGGATTGTGGTATTTATTTATTTATTTGATTGGTGTTTTACGCCATACTCAAGAATACTTTACTTATACGACGGCGGTCAGCATTATGGTGGGAGGAAACCGGGCAGAGCCAAGGTGAAACCCACAACCATCTCCAGGTTGCTGAGGGACCGTCCAATGTACTGCCGGGGAGAACAGTGTAAGTACAGTGTATTTTCCAAGTTGCACCTGCGTTCTATGGCAGTCTTTGCAGTGTTTGGCCTGGCAAAGGTTAGCAAGGGTGTACATGCACTTGTAGGTACACTGTACGTCTCAAATGTCCTCTGGATCCTGTGGTAATCTTTGCAGTATTTGATCTGGCAAGAATTAGCAAGCATGAGCAATGTAGTTATACTGTATTTGACAATCATGTTAATTTTTACTTGGGTTCTGTTGTAATGGGATCCCAGTGTTTATATCTGGTTAATGTATTCCTTGATGATGATTGCTAACTGCTTTCTAAACACTGAGTCATCTGTTGGTACATAGTACTATTGTTTGTTTGTATTTGTAAATAAACTATTCACTTCATATAACTGGACTCTAACGAGCAAGCCGCTCCCATCTGGCTTGGCAGCTTGGTTGGTAGAGCTGGTGTTGATATATCAGTGTAGGAATTCATATCTATTTGATGTATTCCTGATGATGATTTCTGTGGTTATCTTGGTGGTATTGGGTCTGGCAAGGATTAGCAATCATGTATTTTCCTTCGGGTCCTGTGTGGTAATTAGAGCGATATTTGGCCCGGCAAGGATTATTCAAATGTAAATACTCTTGTATAGGTACATGTATACATGTATGTATACTGTCTTTTCCAAATTTCACCTGGATGCATGTTGGTTGCTTTTAATCTGAGCAAGATTTAATCGGAAAAATGCCCAACACTACTAAGCCTTTTGTTTAAGAATTGTTAACTGATACATGTATGTATAATGAGCAGAAAACCTATCTATCCAATATGTGCATAGCTTTTTTACAATACTTGTTCACCATTATGCACTATGGCTGAAAAGAGTTGTCTGGTGTCAACGTGTAGAGTACAGCTCATTGTAGGCCAGCTGCAGATATGTTTTAGCTTGGGTGTCATATGTGTTGTCTAACATGGCCTAAGGACTGACGTACATATAGGGTAGAGAAATGTAGTGCGTGCAAAACAATGAGAAATTTTGCCTGCAGTCTAGAAATGTTTGTTTGTCGGACTTGCCTGTCTGGTTCCATGATGTCCATGTGTGTCCTATGGGACGATGATGGCTTTGAATCAAAGTATTCCGGTTTCCTGGAGATGCAATGATAGCCCATATTTTGAGGAAAGAATTGTCAGAGAAAGCATGTGAAACGTCGTCATAGAAATCGTGTAGGCTAAAATTATAATTCATCCCCTGATAGGGGGTTTGTGGTTTATTGCAATGCAGGAAGCAGTGTATCTTGTAGGTATAGAGCATCATGATGCTGCATGTTAATATCCATGTACATCTATATTTCCAGTGGTGTGTTGGGGTACCACTTCCTGTAGATAATCAGTATATATTGTAAAGGTTGTGATGATGCCTGTGATGGTTGCATGGATAACTCTGTGATTTCCAAACTCCAGTATTGGTCTGTTGCAGATCTGATGATGGATGATTGATCAATCTTGACCTACATTGACCAGTCAGAGAAATGAGGCAAAAGCCTAGGCAAGGCCATGGAATATTACATGATTGTTTCTGCTAAAGCAATTTGTCTTATCTCTGCAATCAGCTTATATATATTCTGTAAGTTAGAGCACCAGGTGAACTCAGAGAATGACTGACGATTTACTCACTAGATATCGTATTGATCAGGCTGTCTTCTAGAATTTTAGGATTTAAAGCTAACAGTTAGCCCTGTATTCTGTTGGCACATATTGCTAGTGACATCACTAGCTCACTGGCAGAATAAGATTTTATTTGTGTATGTTGTTGTGTGTTTCCCATGGGCTCTACCCCGGTTTCTTTCCACCATAATGCTGGCCGCCACCGTATGAAATATTCATAAGTACATCATAAAACACTGATCAAATAAATCAAAATAAATAATATTTGTGTATATAAAGTAGACCAGTGGCATACTGTACATGTACACATGCATATAAATGTTGTATGTCAATGTATCAACATATAACACTGAACATTGGCCAAATTCATTTATTATGAGTTTGGAAACAGAACGTATGTTGTCCGTGGCCTAACTTAATCAGGCTTGTATAGATCTAGTGTCTTTATCGCCTGTAACTCAGCCTATCATTATTAGGGGTTTATTAAGTGTCATAGGCTTCCTAATAAACCGGCTGTACACATTACACAGATATGCGCTGTTACCTGTTTTACTGCCTGCTGAATTCCTGCATGTGCAAATTGTATATGGCTGGTTAACACAAATGACAGTTTGCTTTATTCTGATTCGGAATTTAGGGGCATCTGCTGTAAATATTTTTTATTTATTGGGTAACAAAATCCGAATCCATATAAAGAGTTTGTGCTTCACCAAAGCCATGCTGTAAAAGGATGCCTGTTGTCACTTCTGTTTTGTGTAATGGAAAACCTAGGCTAGAATCCTGTGCAGAATCACAACTGTGTTTTTTTGCTTGAACATCTCAAGAATAAAATGGGCAGATACTCCTGCTTGGAAAAATACACTATCTGTGTATTCTGTGTGGTAGAGTGCAGCTGCCCACAGACTAAAATACACTATCTGTGTATTCTGTGTGGTAGAGTGCAGCTGCCCACAGACTAAAATACGCTATCTGTGTATTCTGTGTGGTAGAGTGCAGCTGCCCACAGACTAAAATACACTATCTGTGTATTCTGTGTGGTAGAGTGCAGCTGCCCACAGACTAAATGCCCATATGTTGTCAGTGTCGTCAGGGATATAAGGGTAGATTTGCTACCGATGGGATGGCCCGAGGGAGATAGGGAAATCAAGGCTAATCTCTGTATTCCAGGTACTGCACATTTATGCAGGTGATAAGGCCGAGAAATCCTATCTCAACTGTCGGCCTATCAGCATCTCTTAAACTCAAGTGGTAGTTGGTTCGTGGACATGTGTATCCAACAGATGTGTCCTCTTGATCAACCTGTACCCTGTGATTCAAAGTATACAGTACTGGCACTTGATCTTTGGGTATACATGTATATATACTGGTATATCTTTACACAGTTGTGTGGATTGTCATAGTGTACTCTGAGATATGAACTGATTATTTTTGTGACTTTGGATCCTTGAGACACAGGTTAAGTTTTTGAGTGCTAATGTATGTACATTTCTGTGTATTTCACAATCCATTTACTGTAATTCTTCAACCATTTTGCATGCTCCCGAGATATTTTCTCCAGCAAATTTTAAGGGCATTATTCTGTGTAGGCTTAACAAATTATACAATTTGTAATTCCAAAAAATTTCCAAACCCAACATTGCATGAGAGGTGCATGATTGAGTCCCACTGAAAGTCGATCTTGCATGTACGAAAAAAAAGTTGAGGAATTAGGGTAGAAGCTGACTGACATTGCATTGCGACATATTTTCTGTGTATTCATTAAATCATGTTTGTATTTACGTGTACAATAAAATTTACATGTAGCATTATAGTTATGACATTTGTGTTAGAAATTTAACAAAGTACATTATTATATTACTTGGTACATGTAATATGTGTGAAAGCATTACCCACAAGGGGTGTGGGAAACAGAATTAGATATTTACTATGGATCGTTAATTATGAATATTATAATTGATGTAAATTTTCTTACTAGTAAAGGTTATAAATAGAAGATGCACATTGAGTGACCCATTAATAAAGATTTATTAAAAGAGTGGTGTAATTTTGAATTGCTTCTGGATAGGCTCTGGCGATGAACCAATGAAAATTACATCACAAGTTTAAATTTGATATACTGTACTGGGTCACGAATATGTACATGTATTTATCCCTTAAATTAACTTGAACAGTATTAGGTGGTTGAAAGAGAAAACAACAGTTGTTTGTTGTGACAAGTGTATGAATGATTGCAGGCTGAGTTTAGTGTCTGTGAAACGCTTAGGACCAAATGTTGCATTCCTCTAAATATAGTGTAAATCTTAAACTTTTCATCCACAAAAGCACTTTTGCCAGTGGAATTTATACATACAGTGATTATTGAAATGACCCTGAATATCATTTGCTTCATAAAACTGGGCAAATTATTTCTCTACACCCCATAGTTCTGTTAGAATGTTTCAAGATATTATTTGCAGAGGTAGTTGAAATAGTTGTGGAATCAGGGTAGTATATGTACTATAGAACTTACAATGTAATCCATGATTTCCAGGAGCAGAAATTGCTGTAAAATGCAAAAGTCTGCTATTTCATGATGAGTTATAAACTTTTTTTCAAAAATAAGAAACATTCGCATTGCATGTGGCCACCATATTTCTTAGTCAAAATGTCGTAAAACTACCTGAGAGACTATCTCTTAACCAAGCTGTGGTATGCTTACTGCATTAAATGTTTTCTTGAAACTCTACATTGCAAATTGCATTCCCATGCACATTAACTTGTAGTAACTGTATCATGAATGCAAATGCCACTTGTATCCACATTGAGCTCCACTCATTTATCGGTACATTTGTCTGCAAGATTTCTATGTCACATCTCTATGATTACTGAGGTAATGTGACCTCCATGGTGTGAGTAGCTATGATTTCAAAAACAAACTAAACGAAATATTCAAGTTTAGGCGTTTAAGATTGAAAAGTTAACCACAGAGCTTATTTGTTAGTCTTACAAGTCATAATGAAACCTGGAGAATACAACAGAACAGTGTCTGAGATGTTTGTAAAGGATTGACTTTGGCTCTTTCTTGGATTTCTCCATGTGATGGTAGACGTGTATGTTGAATCAGGATGGCATTGTGTTTTGAGGTGGCAAATAAAATGGGCTGTACTATGCGTACTGTTTCAGTACATCAAGATTACACCACAGATGGTTTGTTAATATATAAGAGATATCTTTTTGGTGCTCTACAGAACGGTAAGTTAAGTTTATAGGTGATTCAATAATTTCACGAAATTCACGACATGAAAATCATGATGTGGAAAAGTTAGTCAATAGACTTGCCAAAAGGTCATTGGTTTAACGCAAGCACTCCTGCTTCTTCCATCTGTAATATGACTGCCATCAAAAGTGAAAAATTCTGGAGTATGGCATTCAATATCAATCAAAGAAACAAATAAGTAAATATGTCCATTTAATTGTTCACAGGTCCCCTTCTTGTCCAGTCTGCCCTGCGGGTATGTGAATCTATAGACCTGGGTTGAAGTAGAGGATGAGCGGGAAGAAAGTCAGTGCCCCGCCTCGGCCCCCTGCCCCTAAGGTCAGTCTGGACAAGTTCCGCAGCAAGCCTGTCTCCACTGGTACCTCTCTGTCAATCCGCTTCAAATCGTTGGAGGAGGATGATGACGAAGAGCTCTTAAGCCTTGACTCCAACAAGAACGAAAGTGTTAAGAGCGGTGCCAGTCCAAGTCCCGGGACAGATGCCAAGACATTAGCGCGTTTCCATACGGCCAGTAAATCGCTGGATGAGGACAGGCTGTATGGCCCTAGCCACCGTTTCACAGACAGGGAAGAAAAGAGAACTCTGTTTGCAGGAATCAAGGGTAAACTTTCAGACAAGTTCCCGGCCATTTCAAAAAAGTGGGAGGAGCTGTCGGGCGATTCGTCAAGTCCGAGCCCAGAAAATGAAGGCTTGCACGTACATGTAGATACCCTGAACCATAGCAACTCAGGGGAGATAACTCCTGTAAAACAAGAAAGGTCAGCAACTCTGCCGTCTAGTTTTAGTAGTCCTAATATAAGGCAATTGCCTCAGAGTAATGTAAAAGTCAAAGGGGTAGATACTATTATAGTAAAAGAAGACACAGTGAATGGGGGCACAGGCTCTCCAGCCAGGGGCAGGGTACCGTCTATTGCTGAGGAGGACAAGGAAAGTGTCCAGGATGCGATTGAAATAGTGGATGACTTTTACGGCCAGGAGGCTTTCGAGGATTTCAACGGTAGCATAAACATGCCCTCTCCAGAGAGCACTGTAAGACAACGGTCATCAATTCAACGACTAATCAAAAACAAGAACTCAAGCGAATCACCTTCGAAACCAGTGTCCATGTCTAGTTTACTCAAGAAGAATGTCTCGGAAGAATCGCCGGAATCGGTTGAGTATGAGGGAAATGTGTTCTTTGATCCAAACGATGACAGCAGCAAGTCCAAATCCTCGGCTCAGGAGAGCTCGGAACCTTCCACGGATTCCAATGCCAGCAGTACGGCCACTACTGCTGCTGAAGAATCCACACAGGATTCGGGGTCTGGAATTCCCGCCCAGAAGCTGGGGATGTATGCCATGGTGTTGTTTGTGTATCTCATCCTTCCCCTGCCATCCTTCCTGTCTGGGATGCTGGTTGGAGTGGCACTAGCATGCATGGGATGGACACTTTATCTGTGGCTTACCAAACCACCTGAACCACGAGAACCAATCAAAATAGAGCCGTTAGAAGACCTACCCCCCATGATGGTACCCGAAATGAAGGATTTGAGGCCAGATGACGGGAAGTATAAGGTGAGGTCTTGATTTTCACAAAGTGAACCAGGGTGAAATCCTTAGGATGTGTTGAGATTTTCCAAGTTGTAACTAGTCTTCTCTGTGCCAGAATATTTGATGTTTTCATTCATTTACAATATACAGTATTCAAGCTCATGTTAGCAAGGAAATATTCTCTGCTTAGATATACATGTATTACAGGTACATGTATGTTAATTTCATTTCATTGTTGTTTTATAACATCATCATATTAAATATAGTAAATTACATGCACAATACATGTGTAATTTTTCTGAATAAAGATGTGTGTACAAACTATTTAATAACTGCATTTGAAAAATTATAAGTGTATTTGCTGTGTATTTAAAAATTACTTCTCTACAGTCCTTGCCCAGTGTCCACAAATACATTGAAGTCATTTTACCATGTATTCAAATAAAAGTGGATAAAAATATGTCATTTTCTGGCATTTAACACAACTTGAGTCTTTTACTGTTTTCCAGGGCTGGATGAATGAACTTCAACATTATGATCCGGACAATTACCATATCAGTCAAACCCACTCTGTGTTTGTGAGGCTGGAGGGCACCTTACTCCGTCTGTCTAGCCCCAAAGTGGGCATTCCCAAAAGGGCCATGTGGGACGAAGCCCATCCTACGCCCCAGTTTATTCACCAGAGATACCTGGACTTGGAAGGTAGTCGTTTGTATTTATTACCACCAGGACTTGTAGATAAAAGACTATGGAGTAAAAAGTACCCACTGTGTATTGCTTTATCTAAGCCCAGCAACAGGAGCCAGTTAAAACCAGGCTCACAGGGTAGTAATCCGCTGAAGGACGAAGAGATGGACAGCGCCCCGAAGGAAGTGTGCGGGTTTGAAATGATCACGGAACAATCGTGTGAAAGCAACGTTCTTTATCTGTTTGCGCGGACTACTCGCGAAAAGGAGGAGTGGTATTACAGGTTTTTAGGAGCGACGCGAGGCAATCCACTCCCAAACCACTTGCTGGAGATACGCAAAGCTCTGGAGTTCAAACCCAAGCACCGGCGCAGCAATTCCGATCAGCCCACTAAACACAGGAGGAGCCCATCAACGGACTCTGCAGGATCTGTGGCGTCTGAGGACTCAAGTTCAAAGGAGGACGCGCCCGACAGGAGGGCTGATATCGGGACGTTCGCGCAGTACATGGCTCGCCTGATGCCCGCGGAGCGCTCTCCCAAGGCTGCTAGCCCCACCCACATAAGGAGGGACAGCGTTAAGGAGGGCAAGGAGACAAGCAAGGAGTGGAGGAACTACGCTGGCAGTATTAGCTGTGACCCCCAGCTCATGTGGCTGAATGCACTGATAGGAAGGTGCTTGTGGGACTTTGTCCGAAAAGACCACTGGAAAGACAAAATACAAGAGAAGCTGGAGAAAAAACTCAGTAAAATACATGTGAGTGTTAAAAATGAAATTGGTGTCGTAGGAGTACATGGGGCAAGGGATAGTAAGTGATTGATGGGTGTGCAGACTATGCATCTCGCATATACGGAATCACCGTCATCAGAATTTGAGATTGAATTGTTCCGAATTGAATGAGTGCAACCTAAATGTTATATGTAGCATTGCTCTCTTCACTCCTATTATACACTTGCTATATGTGTGTACTACATACAGGTTGCAATACAGAAGATTCTACATGTAATATTAGTATTGTTTTTCAGTATTGAGTACAGTATTGGCCAAGAAAATTTTAATATAAAGTTAGGTCACGTTTTTGGCACATCATATGCATGACTTTCCGGATTATTTTCTACATTCAGAGCCTTTACATGTGGTTTCGTTACAGGTACTTTTTAGCAGGAATTTGTGTTGTATGATATTTTAGTAAGGCTTAGCAAAAATCTGTAAGCAGTTAGTTGGTGTCAGTGTCATTGTAGATTATGATACATCGTGCTAATAGTAATATCTGTTCTCGATCCCTTTGAAGATATGAAATTTTAAAAATATCATTGTTGCTATACTTGCACTACAGGTACCCTATTTTATGGACGAGCTGAAAGTAACCGATATTGACATGGGGATAGAAATTCCTGTAATACGACGTCCGTCAAAACCGTACTTGGATGAAAGAGGCTTCTGGGTGGATTTAGATGTGGCGTACGGAGGAGGCTTTCGTATGACAATAGAAACTAAAATGAACCTGATGAGGCTGAAGGATAAAAAAACGGCATTTGACAAGGAGAAAAAGAATGAGGGGAAAAGGTTTGTGAATGTTTAGTGTCACTTAAAAAGTCTTAAGTATGCAGTAGCGTTTTTGTGTTTGGGGGTGCTTGTCTTTCAACCCCATGTTCAAACCTGGCCTTTGAGTATGAACTTGTAGATTCCTTGGCCCACCTGCGTGAAAAGCCCTCTTAACGTTTAGAGCCTGTTGCTACATGCACCATGCCCATGGTCCTGATTGCCTCTGTGGTTATGCGCTCGTAATGTGAAGAGGGATTCGCACAAGTAGACCCAGCACTCTCACTGTTCATGTGGCTTTGGTAACAAGAAGTGGTCTGCAAAACAACACACACGTGGCTATTTGCACACGACAATTGTCATTTAATGGCATACATTACGTGTTGTTCAACAAATGTCCACCGTAACTTGCCAAAGGCCCAATTGACCCTGAGCACTTCAGTGTTTTTCCATTGATAGAACTGGCTGCCATTAAGGAACAAACCAAAAAGAAGTAACATAAAAACTCTCTTGAAACACAGTGGATGTCCTAAAAGCATATTTTCATTTAGAGTTTGTAATATATTTTCCAGTATATTTTGCAATAAATTTTCCCCCTCCGAATCTTGATTCACTATCCTTCACTATAAATCCTGATCTTTCAGAAATGATGAGATAGTGTTCTAGTAAATCCAGCTTACATTGACACTTCAGACTCTTTACTTCGGAAAATCTTTCAAAATAAATGAACAAACCAGTCCTCACTTGTGAAAAACAGGAAAATTAAATGTTTTCTCCAGGATATGTGCATCAAATGGTCCAACGTGAAATGTCAAGGTATACATATATGGAGCTATTCATGTCAGACATTGTTGAAACACTTCAAATACTAAACTCATGTTTATTTATATATTTATTTGATTGGTGTTTTATGCTGTACTCAAGAATACTTTACTTATATGATGTCAGCCAGCATTATGGTGGGAGGAAACCAGACAGAGTTCAGGGGAAACCCATGATCATCCACAGGTCGCTGGCAGACCTTCCCCTGTATGGCTGAAGGTGAAACCAGCATGAGCTGGACCTGCACTCACAGCGACCGCATTGGTGGGAAGCTTCTAGGTCATTGCGCGGAGCTAGTGTGCTAATCAACCTAATGGGTCAGGCTCATACTGACACAGAACTGCTGTTGTTGTGGTTGTAGGTCAGCTATCACTGACTCAGAAGAGGAAGACAGTGCCGAGTCCTCAACCGATGATGAAGGGGAGGAAACTCCGGCAACTAGTGATGAAAGGTAAGTGTGTTTTAATAGCCACAAGGAAGTTTCTGTTTTTAATGTGACATGAAAAGAACTTGACACGGAGTTGATTTCAGTGTGTTGTTTAATGGATGACCAAGTGATCACCCTTACTTGATAGTCCAGCATCTGTCCGTACATGTAGCTTTTTTTTTCAATCTGACCACAGACAACATGACAGCTGTCATTTGCTCACACAGTTGAAAATTCCCATTTCATGACCGAAATAAATCCACAGCAAGAAGCTCATTTTAATCAAAGACAGTATGCAAGTTTCATCAACTAATGTTGTTGTTTTTGTGTTAGCGGCTGGTTTTCCCAGTTGTAGTGCATTAGAAAAAGCCAGCTGTTTTACATCTTGGCGTCAGCGCTGAGTCTATAATCAAACCAGATTACTACAATTTGATTGCACTGCACTAAGGGTTATAACACTAGTGTGGAGCTCGTCTGGTGTTGTGTGTAGGAATACGTGGATTCAAGGACAGCCTTGGACAGGGAATGTGTGAATTCACCAACTGTCATTGCTTGTGAAACCTTGGCGACAATAAGCCGTGCATGATGCTCATAAAACTGACTGCCATCTTAGAAGTGAGAAATTCCTGAGCATCACGTTAAGCAACAATCAAACAAAATAAATAATGAAATATTGTTGGAGGCATTTGTTTTATCTTGAAACATCAGCAAACACAATGTTTGTGAGGAAATAGTTTTATACAAGTGTTACATTTGGTAAAGCTGGATGACTAATCTGTGTAGTCAAATGCATTATGGGTTATTCATGAAATGATTGTAGCTGAAGATTGTAGCTTCACCCCAATCTTGTACTCTGTGTGCAGTCCTGGTTCTGGTGGGGCTGGCAAGAAGTTACTCAAGTACCTAGACAAGATCACCCAATCCAAGTACTTCCAGAGCGCCACGGAGATGAAGTACATCAAGAAGGCCATGGTGGGTGTGTCGAACACGCCCCTCATTCTCACCGTGGAGGTACACTCCCTGGTGGGCACCCTGGCCATCAACATCCCCCCACCCCCCTCAGACAGACTCTGGTGAGTGGCAGATGACCGTTGTCTTAGGAGAAGATAACTCTTGTGCAGATGTGGTCGGCCAGCAAACTGCAGATCTTTCATGGGTTCTCAGGGCTCTGTCTGGTTTGTTCCCACCATAATGAAAAATTCTTGAGTACGCCACAAAAAAAAGAAAGAATTCAATGAATAAAAGAATTGTAGTGTTACTTGTATGATATAAAACTGGTCAAATTCACATGATCTAGAAAAGGATAAAACAAATATGGCATAATTTTTATCAAAATTGTCTGTTGATGTCCAAGTCTTAAGCTTGTTGGTATTGCGTAACTTTATTATCTCTTCATTTATTTATTTGAGTGGTGTTTTACACTGTACTCAAGAATATTTCACTTACGTGACGGCAGCCAGCATTACGGTGGGAGGAAACCAGGCAGAGCTCGGGGGAAACCCACGATCTTCCGCAGGTTAGTGGCAGACCTTCCCACGTACGGCCGGAGAGAATGACAGGATGAACTGGACTTGAACTCACAGTGACTGCATTGGTGGGAAGCTTCTGGATCATTACCTGTGCTAGTGCACTAACCAACTGAGCCGCGAAGGTCCCCCATTATCTCTTCATAAATATAAACTTGGTATTGATAATTTGGTTACAGGAACTTGGTTGCTTGGGACAGTATAACACATGAACACGTGGATCAAGAACTCCTTCTCGGCATGTATTGTGATTATGTTATAGTTTCATTAAAAGGGTTTCTGATGAGCAAGGCTTCATTCCCACAGGTACGGTTTCCGTGGTAACCCTCGTCTGTGGTTGGTTGCCAAGCCTAAGGTGGGAGAGAGAGAGGTTAACGTGTCACATGTCACAGAGTGGATCGAGAAAAAACTGGCTGTTGAATTCCAGGTAAGTAGTTTGTTGGTGTAAAATCGCAAACGTATAGTTTTGATGTCGCAATAAATATGAAATCCCCGTCACTCACCCAAAAATGAAATATTGAAAAGAGAACTTTTGTTATAAAACTTATCAGTCTATCCCTCAAGCTCTGATGTTAGTTGATCTACTGTAATTCTTCAACCTTTTCGCATGTTTGCAAGGTATTTATTCATGCATATTCTGAAGGCTTTATTCTGTTTTGGCTGATGAAGTTATACTTTTTGTGAAGCCCTGAATCTGACCAATCCAAACAGTGTAGTGTTGTCTCCAAAATCAAATTACAAATGTGCCTAGGCTGCACTGAATCTTGCTCTATCGTATGCGACAAGGTTGAGGAATTAGGGTTACCAGCGATCTATTTCTTCAGATCTGTCAGTTAGGGTCACTTAATGAGGGTCATGCATAACCACTTTTTACAGTATGTTGCCGCTGTTGTGAATTTGGGCATTTACTTTATTATACAAAGTGAGGATTTGACTGCTTTAGTTTTTGCTTGGTTTGTGAGAAACTTTTCGTACTGTTGTTAAAATGTTTTTCTTTATCTGATTTGAAAACATGGCTGATAAAAACCAGCATTTAACACTGTAAGTGTTGAGGACAATCTGTCCACATGTGTATTTCAGCGTGTGTTTGTGATGCCCAATATGGATGACCTGGCAATTCCCCTGATGATGTCTGGCTTACCGGCCGAGTCCATACCCCCTGCACCCACAAGCACCAACAGCTCGGAGGTGTGAGTCTTCACCCCCCTCGCACCCTTCCACCCACAGATGGAATGCTACAGATTGTCTCCGTGATCAAAAAGTGATTTTTCATTCCGCGTCTATGCATGTGATGTTGCTGCCATGTTCGTATTCTTTGGTGACAGTAAAACTCTTAGTCTGTCCTCATTGATGTTTAACATGTGAGATCTAAGTAGAGCAAAAAGTGGTCTGTTTAGAATATTCGTTAGTCAGACTTCTTAGTCTTGTCTGAAGAGAAAACTGTTTTCCTGTGGACATAATATTAAGTAGGTGAAATGTGATAGTTGTCGTGGTTCATTGAAGATTCAGGGAGGCAAGACATGGCTCTTTGCACATAAAGTACCTGACACCACCAGATACCTAAGATCCAGGTTCAGTCATGGCCTCTGGCATCCAATCATAAATTCCCTTCTCTCGCTGTTCGCCCATGCTGTGCACGATGGCGTTTGAAATCTTACTTTCGTTGAAGACCGCTTGTCTACCATCTGTGTGGAATAATGGCAGCCTGTACATCACATATGAGAAGTTTCACAAGTAAGTTGCCAAAAAAGTTGTCTGTGGTACGCTAAGGCCACTCATGTTTACCTATCCAACTAGCAGCTGTTGTATAAGTGATCAGTTGTTTAGTATAGCATTAAACAACAATCAGAAAAATGGATCAATCATCGATATTCCATGGTTAGTGTTTTCATTGTGAATCCGGCAGAATAAGCACCCTGGTGTTTGAAAACTAACAATAATGACAGAGCCACATGCTTATGTGTGTAAGAAATTCGACAGTGCTAGATTTTTCTCTTTTTTTTAGTGGCATGATGTTATGCACTGTTCCATGTAAAATATACTTTTATTATATCTAAGTTTGCGATTAGAAATAGTTCTTTTTTTTCTCATGGAAATAGTTCTTAATGGTACCAGTTTGAAAGGGTGGCGTATAATTGTATAAGAAGTAAAGCACGATGATTACCCATTCCATGTGGAGAACAGCAGCTAAATAAAAAGAGTATACTGTGTATATATTTGTATTGAAACGCCTATTACTATAGGCCTACATATGTATGTTTTCATTGTGTTCTGCATACATACATATATGTACAGGACAGATAGACGTATACACTCCTGTGGCTGTATTTCTAGTTGTTGTTGGACAGGGGATTTTCCACACCAATGAAGGTGTCAGGTATTGTCAAAACACAATGTACATGTGCCTGCAGGTAGATGGTATATTCACTTAAAATAGAAAATCAGTGTTTTCCTATGATGGTGATTTTGAAGTTTTTTGTTTTTTGCTTGTTTTTCTTTCTTAGCACTGGGAGGAGAGGGAGAATTCTGGAGGGCAGGGATGCAAATTTTAGTGTATGGTAATCAATGGCAAAGATTAAGTTATAATTTTTTGAGCAATTTAAGTTTATTTATAGATAAATTTCACAATGTCAAGCCGTTATACCTCTGATAGATTTTTTTTTATTTTCAGACATAGTAGTAGAACATGACTTTGTGTGTATTTGTAGGAAGTTTATTGTTTTTGTTCATCATGTAGGAATGAGGTAAATCCATTCTCCATCCAAACTTTGGAAGGCTGTAAATTACTTACAACTAAACATTTTGTATTGGCTGAAATGTCAACCAATCACAGGTGGTATTATTCAAAGCTGCTGTGTTGCAGATGACATTTGGTGTGTATGTTATACCTTGGTGCTTTCACGTCCTATTTATGTAGATACATAGTTACAGAAATACATCTTCTTGAATTGTAAAAATCTTTGTATACCTGTTAGTATATATATGTATATATATATATATAGTTTGTTAGATTTGTTGTATTTATGCCTCAACCTTGTCACATATTTCTCTATAAGGAGGGCTTGTTGGCTTCATGCACCCAGTTGTGTTCGTATTGTTAGAGGCATGAATATTTTAAGTTTCAAAAACATTTGACTAATGACATCTGTTACATAATGAATCAAAATCAGATCTGTTTTCAGCATAAGAAAGCTGGTCAACATTTTTTGCTGTTTGATACCTTTTGTTCTGTTTTGGCACAGCGACAAGATATATGCAAAAAAGTGCATTAATTTTGTTGACTGAAGGTTACAGAATTTTCTTGTTGTGTTCAGGCATCTACTTGAAACTGTACAAGTTGGCAAAGTATGTGTAAAAAGTACAGTTGTTAAATCTGAAATGTTCTAATATCTTAACACAGAGAAAAGATCCTTAATTCGTAGGTAAAAAGAAACCCCAAATGTACCATTGTGTAAAATGTTGATAGGGATTTTATCATCAGTTGCCCAGAACTTTTGTGACATAGTGAAAATTTATTTCTGAGTTGTACTGAGTTGTATTGGCAAGATTTTGTGTGTTTAATTAAAGCAAGGGACAAGAGTATGACACTATTTTTTTTAACAGAATTTTATTAACAGTTAGTTATGTCACTAGAGATGGATATAGATGTATTTTTTTTTTTTGAATTTTAGTTGCATAAAACCCAGTTTATATCGGAGTAAAACCAATCATCGTGTGTGCCTAACTGCTGGAAATTTGTACATGTGCTGTTTTATGCCATGTGCAGATGTATATTTGAGCTATGCTTGTGCTTATCCACCTTGTGAGGCTTTTCTCACAAAAACTTTTCATCCAATTGTATTCACGCCAGTTTTCATTTTCCCAAACTTTCAGCCATCTGCTTGCCCATATAGCCAACAATACAGCATGATAAATTGCATTAAAATTTACATGTCCAGCGAATGACAGCAAATATTTGATTTATGTACGGAGTAGTTGATTTTATATTTTATTACTGTGAATGTACAGGTTTTGTAAAGTGCTGGTTAAGTAAAAGTTTGTGTGTTTGATTAAGTGTGGGAATGTTTTTAGTAATGCTAAGAAGGAATGATGAGGACTTAATTGCCTTGATGGTGCATTAATTACATAGTTCTGAATGAATCTGTAATTCCACAACTCCTTCATCACATGCATGTATTTTTGAAACTGTAAAGCATATGTAACTGTTAAAATTGCTGAGGCTGTGCTGCAAGTAACACATCCAGAATAAGGTGCCTGATAGCTTTTGATATTGAGAATGCATCAGATGTCTGTTGTTATGTCATCCCTTATTGTTTAAGTTAACATCACCACGATAACTTTTTATATAATGATATATATTATCTAGGCCATATTTTTTTGTTCCCACCCATGTCTAGGCGACCTGGGAAATAGAATCGGACCGATAGGACAATTTCATGTATGTAATATTTTGCTAATTTTTTTTTTTTTTTTTACCCGCAATAAACATGCAAAAATTACTTGAGTGCCCGCTTTTAAAAATGTGTTGAAGTGTTTGCAATGATGCGCTTGTCTTCAGTCAGTGCGTGTAGATGTTTTGTCCATACTGTTGGAGCCTGGTTCTGAATTGTTCATTCAGGCGATTAGCATGTACCTGTAGGTGTGGAGAGATGCCATTCTCCTGACAGTGTTCCTATATTTAACGTACATGTGTGTATTCTTGAGTATAGAGTAAAACTCTCATCAAATAAGTAAATACATGCACTTCACCTGAAGTTCAGCGTTTTCAAGTGACATGTTTTGCTTGATTCTGATTACAATGTTGCTTGCCATCCATCTGAACCCCTAATGCTGCATGGAAAAGCCACAACATCATGTGGTGTGTGTTTCCCACCCAACTGAACAGCCATTGTGGTGAGAGTGAAGTGATGCAGTCTGTACTTGTTGTGTGCAAGGAATTCAAGAAGCCAAGCAGGTACTTTAAACAACATCCACCTGATAATAAAACAGGCATCATGCACCATGGACCCATCTGAGAAATGGTTAATCCATCAGCAAAATCATTTAACCAATGTGTACAGCAAACTTGTGATGTAGGCTTCGGAAATATGTATTAATTTGCACAAAAATGGCTAATTTTATTGTAATATTATAGGCAGATAGTGTTGTGTAGATTGAAGGTTTACTGTTACTGGTAATGAACATACAACCGCATACCAGCAGTGTACATCTTGCAGTAAGGCAACAAATCTTTTTTCAAGGCTGGTGTTGGTTAATTTCAGTGGTTTTCAAAAGGCTGTGCTTGATTTCTTTTATCCACCTGTATGGTATATGCAACACTATAACTCACCTTCAGCACACACAGGCACGCATGAAGCAGGCCGTATAAGTCAGTCTAATGTCTTAAGAGAGCTTTCAGGCTGCCCTGCATTTAATTCGTTTAGTAGAAAATGGTCAACTGCTCTTGTTCTGCAGTTGTGAGTGGATATCAGAGAAATCTCAGCAAATTTGACTGGTCACACTGAAGAGAATATAACACTGATACACAGTTGTGTAGATAGCTCCTAGATGGATGAAGAAGTCACTCTGAAATATTCTTTGCACAGTTTTCTAGCCATAGTGTATCAGGGATAAATGTAAGCTTTTGGCAGAAGGCTTGGCAAGAAGGTATGCAAGTCTTGACATATGATCATACAGTATACGATTACCTCTCCTGGCCTTTTCACTCAGTATACAGCAGACTGGATAGCTGTCGTCTTGGGTCCTGCAAGCGGTTGCATGTAAGCCTGCTGGGCAGAACTACTATAAAGTTCCTACAATGTCATCCCTTTTTGCTGTATTCTGAGAGATTGTGATATTAGAATGGTGATTTGAGGTTTATTTGGTAAACAGAGGGATACCGATACGTGCACCGTATTGGATAAATGTAAATTTCAACACCAAAGGTAGTACATGTACATGTATTTTCTGATGCGTCATTTTCTGTGGCGCTAAAAATTCATTCTTGAGTGAAATTTTAGGTCATTTAGGGTAATGCCAAGGTCATGGCATAGGTTTGAATTGTTGCTTGAGGCACGCTATCACCACATGAACACAAGTTGTTGTTGTTTACCTCTGCAGGCCTGTTAATGGTACTGAGACAAAGTTAACTGGGTTACATGTTTAACTCCTGAGTTGTCTGGATAAATTGTTTCATACCACCATGTTGCTGAAATGTTGACAAGGACATAAAAAGCATTTCTTTTGTAAATGAACATATGTAAAGTTGATGAAATGAATTGTTACCCAGGATCCTGTGATATCACCATAGGCCATGATTGAACCAGAAAGTACATTGATACAAGGACAAACACTCAGTGACACAGTCTTTAATTACAGTGTGCTAGTACATTCAATACCCTATTTCCTCAACCTTTTCTCACATGAAAGAGCAACTTTCAGTGTGATTTCTGCACATTTTAAATTGGATTTTGGAGATAAAAAAACTGCATTAAGTACGTGAGCCAATTTCTCTATATGTAAAATTGTATCGGTCTACATTAAGTGATGCCCCCAGAATATGCCTGAATAAACACGTCGCAGGATTTACATTCGTACATTTGTAGCTATAAAATACGTATTAGCTCAGTGCAAATCATATCACATCGGCGCAGACATTTATGTGTAAATTTCGCCCCTTGCCTTTCTTCAAACTCCGTGCTGTCGGTCAGATTATTTTTGTATGATTAGTCATAAGTCATCTTTTACATATAACAAAAGGGTTTATACAGGAAAATAAATAAGCAATGTTCCTATCTCAAGATTCACTGGTAAACTAAAAAAATCAGAGAAATCGTTTGAAAGGAAATTTGGATTTGAAAGTGTTGTTGCCAACATACAGAACTTGTTGTGAGGTTTGTCACATTTGCTGATGTCACTTCATTTGGTGTGTTCATAACTGTTGAGGACTAGTGACGTGTTACTTATGTGTATTTCTTGGTGCTGTGTCATTTGATCTCCAAACATAATGTGTCCCCTCATTGTCAGACAAATACAAAGCTGAAACAAAAACACAAAAAAAGAGAAAATGGTGAAGAGTAATTTTTGAAAGAAAAAATTAATTTAAACAGAAATAATAAGAAAATAAATAGTTGTATACACTTTTGAGACTTTATGCAAGATAGGATTTGGTTTGTGCTTTACTTTTGTTCGAAAATCTGGGGCCAGCATTTGTTAGGAATGAATGAAAAGCTAAATGTACACGCGTTTTGGATGAAATTTTAATTGATTACACTTACAGTACAAATATTTCTGAGAGTCATGTTAATGCTAAGGAGTTCAATAAATTTTTTATAAATATGAACTCACGTATATGCTACATGTATATTGAAACATATGTACTGTTAATTGATAAACTGCCCTGTGTTAATTGTGTCAGATCAGATCGACAAGCATTCCAGTGATGATCTTGTTCAAAATTGCTATTGCTAATAAATATGAACCTGTGCACCCATGTGTTGTGTACATTTTTGCGACATGGACAGTTCATTGAGTTTTTATACTGTATGTATGCCCTAGTTGAAGTTCACTGCGATGTTGTATGTTAAATTAAACTGGCTCCCACTACATGTGTGTTTGTTTTTCTTTTCCTTTTAATGTTTGTTTGCCTGAACTTGTACAGTTTTTGTGTCTGTTGTTGCAGTCAATGTCCTATGCACCACTGACGTTTGATTTGATTTGATTGAAGTTTTATGCTATACTCTGGAATATTTCACAAGGGTGACCAGCATTATGGATTATGGTGGGAGGAAACCTGGTAGAGCCCGAGGGGGGGGGAGGGGAATACGCTAGTTTCCACCATCTGCAGGTTGCTGGCAGACCTTCTGACGTATGGCTGGACAGAAAGGCAGCATGAGTTGGGCTTGAACTCACAGCAGTTGCATTGGTGAGAGGCAGTTGGATCATTACGCTGCGCTATTGCAATAACCGCTGGACCAAGGAGGCCCCCTAGAGGTGGGTCAATGCAGTCCATCCCCTGCCAGCAGAATGTCTCTCAAATCACCATGTCACTAATGACTGAAAACTGGATTAGATGGTCATTGCCTTGAACCTATGCTGGAAACATTAGCCGAGGTCAAACAGTTCCAGGCCAGAGAGCACTGTAGTAAGGTGGGTTGGTGATGTCCACACCAATCAATGTTGAGGGTCGATAGATGCAGCCTAAGGTTGATGCTGCATTATTGTTGACTTGTGGTTTGAGGCATTCCGCATTCCTGTATGGTGGTGGGTACACGTAAATGCAACCCCATGACGGCACTCTCATGTTTAACTCGTGTATTTTTGCTTCATCATTTTATAATCCCCATATAGTATTAAGTGATTGTAATGGATGTAATCTCGACAGAATGGACCTTCCAAACTATCAAATCAAGACTGCACACTTGACCAATCATAATCAATAATGTTGCAAGTAGGTCAATCGGATGTCACACACAATGGTTACAAATGGTCAATATTTCTGTGACATCATGACATCACAATGGGGTATCGGCGTTTTTCCCTGTCTCAAGAGGCGTCGCTGTGTCACAAGTCCTGTGTTATGCAGTCAAAAATGTTGCATAGAAGTTTCATTTATGCCATATATGGCCTACTCACTTCTGATCCCATTGCTTTCATGGGGAATGAAATGAAAAGTTGACACAAATAGGGGTGTTGGAACATTGGATGTGGCAGATCTATCCATTCTCTGCATTTTCACATTTGTCTGGGGATTTGTTCTTCAAACTTAAGCTCTCAGCAAGTGTGGGGAAACTGGGAACATGGTTATTCTTGGTTTCCACAAATGCTTAAATGATACCTCGATTTATCAAAGTTATTTAGTCCTTTTGTCGTTCAACGCCTTACTCGAGAATTTTTGACATATACGACAGCTGTTAGTTTTATCACAGGAAACCCAAAGTAAACCCCTTACTTTGGTAGTGGACTTTATACCGATGAACTTTCCCCATTTGTGACAGAAACCTGCCATATGGGCATTGGTATAAGAGATCACATTTAGCGAATGCAAGACAGCATTAATGGACCCATGGATGCCGCTATTATGACTAAAGTCCCTTCAAACAGCAAAATTGCTAGGGATGCAAAATTTTTTCTGAACAACTCCAGGATTGAACGTGCACCTCACCCACTGATCTATATGTTCATCCGACTTCCCTGATTGGTCAAGTACTTATTAAATAACCCATGTTCGACATATTAGTTCACTCAGAAGACAGTTTTAGGGTGTATGACCAATGTCAGTAATATGCCAAGGAACATGTTCAGTTTGAAAACATGCAAGGAAATGCAACCTACAGGCCAAAGTTAGGAATGGACATTTTGATTCATCAAAGGATACCCACATTTCAGTTTCATCCATCAGCAAACTTTATTAAAAGATTAACTATCTTTAGAAGGCAAGTATACCCAACACTGTTTTTCAGCACTATGTACTTGCAATATTCACTGGATTGACAAGACAGATGAGGTATGATATCATCACTTTATTGAAATATCTAATTTACACAGTTATATCCTCTCGACAGGAAATTCAAGATTGAAAAACAAAATACAGACAAAAGCATACAAAATACTGTATCACTACACATTGGAAATGCTGTCTGGAGAGGTAAACTTTTGATCTACATTTTCTGCACTTTCAAAGCTGGTTACTTAGCTGGAAGTTAAGTAAATGGTCATCAATAAAAATTACAAAATAAAATATCACTCTCAATAGCAATACCTGAATTGATTGCTGCTTACTGCTGCACTTAAAACCATCCGAGATAAACAACTCTCAATCTCGCCAGGTAAGAGGCCACAAAGATAAGATGCAATAGTTCAAGATTTGACAATTTAAGATCAGTTCACTCCCCTTGGTTCATGCCCAAGACAATAGATACTTGTTGTCATGCCACAAAAAGCCTTCAATAAACTTCAAAACAGACAAAGAAGAAAAAAAAAAAAAAAAAAAAAAAAAAGACGACACATGGAAAAAAACAAACTGACATAGGAAATGAAGAAAAAAATCAAAAGTCAATAAATAGCACATAGCCTGATTTCATACTGGAATTTGAAACTGATCAAAATTAAGTACGAATTGGATATGATCAATACATTCAAGAGCACAAATATGGAGACGAGTGAGTTAAAGCAATAGTGGTAGGACGAATGTATGTATGCTGTCACCAACACCACTAAGACCAGCAGTAACGAAGCACAAGTATGATTGTCATAATGATGGACAGGCTACAACGTTGAACAACTTTGGCAATGAACGAGCCTGAATAACACAAACACATACATCCGCGGCAGTCCGACTGACCCCATCCCCTTTGCCCCAACCCCCCCACAGCACTAACCCCCACGGGGCTGGCACGTCAGTCAAGTAAGTTAAGAACTCTTGTGCTTTTAATATGATTGGAGTCACTCGGAGACAATGCATAGACTGCCAGAGGAATGCTTCCATTCCAACAATACATGTATATTCAACAGAGATGCACAGGTATCAATAAAAACAATTTGTAAACTACATATCGAATAGTAGTCGTGGTAGTATGCCAATTAGACGCAACATTGGGGCTACCTATGATTTGTTTTATCAGCAATGGGAATCTCAATATAATATATATATTATCATTATCAAAGTGGGGAGAACAAAATGCATTGCAAATCTCGTCTTTGTCAGCTGAGCACAGTTTCACAGGTGGTTGGTTCCTGATAAAGCTTAGATCCTTAATATAACCTGGCACCATCAGAATACAGTTCAAATCTGGATTCCTACAGATCACGAAGAGGGTAGCTGCTCTTTGGATTAAAATTAATGATCACAAGGGACATGTCTGAGCCCATCCAGACACTTCGCTGTTTTCTCTCTTTTTTTTGTAATTTTTTTTAGAAGGCTTTTGTGATTTTTTTTAGTATTTTCAAAACAAGTTTTATATTTTTTTTCTTTTTTTTTCTGTTTGTTTTATGAATTTTTTTTCTTTTGAGTTTTTTTCTTATTTTCTTCATAGATCTTGTGAATATACAACCTTACACAGTAATACAATAGAGCTCCCAGAATGGCCAAGTGCTGTCACAGTCCCTTTGTCATGGCAAGCTGATATAGGCACTGGGAATATAATATGGTCCACCTACACTAAATGGACAGAATAGTACTATTGCTGAGTTGTGGGAAGATGGCAACACACGAGCAGGCCAGCTTTATACAGCTGGACTGCACACCAAAAAAGTTTTGTTAACTTGTGATATATTTGTAACACCTTTGTGGTTGTGATAAACTCTGGTATAGCACTACCATTAAATAATTCCATATCATTATCATCCGTTTCTTACCAAAGAGGACCACAAGTACATACAATGGCGGGATATCACAGGAGAAGGGTCCAGGCTATACAGCCTACACTGGAACAAGTGTAACAAAACGTAAATTACACACCCTATCTTTGTCACAGAACGAGATTTCCCTCTTTTTGCACTATTATTTTATAGCAAATACAATATATATATAGATATATTATACTTTAGCAGTAATCAAATTCTTTGAGAATGTGCAAGTCATGACTGGCATAATAATGACAAAAAATTGACTTCTATTTAAATCCTTCCATACAATATTTTTTTTTTGTTTGTTTTTTTTCCATTTCATAGTTTTTGTACATGTGTACTTGTGCAACTTTGGTGACTCGAATACAAGAGCCAGCATGGTAGGTAGTAAAGACTTGGGTCAATGCCCACACTCACCAGAGCCCTGACAAGATCATGAAGGAAATATTCTGAAAGACTTGAATACTTCAGAAGAAGTATGAAAAATAAAACTTTGTGCTGTACTTCTTTGAAGCAGTGAGCACCACATTTTGCATGCATCTTTTGGGCCCTGGTGAAGCGGAAGTCCTGACTATGGCTGCCCAAACTCTCAACAACACATTTAAGCATAATCATGTATCATTATAATCAATCAATTAATCATAGAAACATTTAAACAGTCTAATTCTAGAATAATTCTACAATACTGAGCCCCCATCACTAGTTCAGCTAAACCCGCGTGCATTAGTTTTAACGAGATCACACCAAGGCAGGACCCTTGGTTCACAGTTATATAGATTCCCCCCCAAGAAGGTTGCCCAGTAGAGGGTTAGAGCTATGCTCGTCTAGGGCCAGGCTCCCTCCCCACAGATTCCCACCCCCCCACATTGTGCTGTTTCCAGGAAAACCAGACGAGAAGGCGGCAGGTGGCGGTGGTGGACCTGAAGCAGCAGCAGCATGGTTCCAGACGGTGGTCTCGCTGCGGTTAGAGTAGTGGCCAGCGGACCTGTAGTTGGGCTGAGAGGACTGTGACCATTGACTAGGGGTGGAGGAAGCATTGACTGCGCTGCTTTCCTGCATGAACCGCGTCACCTCGGCGTCAGAGACAAACTCCGCCAGAATCGTCGTGTTCCCCAGGATGCACGTGTTTAGAGACTTCTGGGCCTTGCTCGCTTCCTCGCCCTTTGAGTAGCGGACAAGAGCTTGTCCATGATTCAGGTAGAAGAACTGGAGCGGCCCGTGCTGTTGGCACAACGTCTTAAGAGTCGATCCATCGATCTGCAGAAACAGCAAAACAAAGGCACCACTTGAGTCATTGGGCTATGGAAAGGTTACACCACAACCAAAAACAAAAGCCTGTTACCCTCTCCAAGTGCAGCAATCCCTCCAAAATGGTTAAATGTTATAAGCTTATTTCTGTACGTTAATAGGAAATGAAGCAGTTATAACATGCATAGAAAAGTGCATACCCAGAAAGAGATACAACCACCAGAAAGCCGTTTAATTGTACTGCGCTACATCAACCAGACAGAAAAAGGGAGAGAGAAAAAGAGAAACTGCATATAAACATGGAACTATCAATCTGGAGGTCTGTGGTGGACACTTCATTAGGGAGGGGTTGAATACTGGGAACAGACAAGGGAAGCAGTACGAAGGGGCTCTATGGGCAGTGCTATCACCAAGCCTCAAGTAGAGCAATGATTGTGGACAGCAAATCCCCTTGGCTTGAGAACTGCTGAGGGTGGCGGTTGGGGTCTCAACCCCCCACGGGGCACTACACCGGTCTGGTTACCTGAGGAGTCAAGTTGCGCAGCATCAACCAAACGGACACACTGGGGGATCGGGATTCCCAGCTTGACGAGCTTCCCACTGCAAAGAACAATTGAAGAAATCCCTAGTTAAGGGCAAACACCTACACATTAGAGACCCCCTATCTCAAAGCGCCCATGGTTAGTTGTTGACATCGGTTAGGACAGGCTTCCCCCCCCCCCCAGGTTATATACATCAGGTTCCCTAATCCCCCTCCCCACATTTACCCCAGGGCCACAACACTGTACTCTCCACAAAATTGCTCTACTTGTCATTGTCAGAGGATTTATGTATAATGTGTTCTGTGTGTCAATGCCTGGTTAGTGCACAAGCAAGCCTCTAATGAAACCTTACAGCACCAAACTAAAAGATGTAAGGACTAACATGCAGAATACCCAAGAAAACTCCTCCTACCTGGGGTGAAGGCCGAACCTCCAGTGCTTCCGGCCCATGACTGCTGTCGCTGTACCCCTGACCCCCAGCCCGACTTTGCCTGGTGACTCAGCCCGGGCGGGGGGCGCGAGGGGGCAGCGCTGCTCTTGGGTAATGGGACACCCCAAAGCTCAGAGGTGAGACTGGTGGGTGTGACTGCGTCATTCCACAGCTTGCTGGAGGAGAGGTTTTGATTGGCCCCTGTGGCAGATCTTGGGTAGTCTTTGGACCATGTGGACGAAGGCTGAGAGGTAAGCTGAGAGGACATGTGCTGATCGGTGGTCGCGTTTGGACTGGTTTTCGTCAGTGCAGCCAAGTTGCTCAAATACTCATCCTTAATTGTGTTCACACTAAGAGATCGGGAGAAGCTGCCAGGTGTGATATGTGGATCATCTTCTACGTTTTTGGTCATCCCCTGCCAAGGCTTTCCTGGAACAAATTCGTGGATGATATTGTCGAGATTGAGCATGGAGGAGTTGGAGGTGGTTGTGGCTGGGTCAACAGCCTGAGATTCCTTGTCTAAGATCCCCTTCCCCTCCGGCTGGCCGGTCGCTGAAGACATGGCACTCATGGTAGGCCAGTTGGGAGTGGTGGAGTTTGTTGTCACGCTGGACCACGTGGAATCACCGCCAATATTTAGGGACTCAAATTTACCCAAGTTGGGAGTGGAATGTGATTGATGCAGAGGTTTGGATCCCACTGCCTTGTTCAAGTTGAGGTCATCGCCTGTGTTGTCCACCTCTTTATCTGGTGTCTGTCGCTTCCACTGAGTCAGCCGGGACTGCGGCTGGGTGGGGACCCCGGCCGCGGAGAGACCCCCTATCTCCTGCTGGATGGGGATCATGGGATCCGGCGTCTCGGATACGCTGGGATGTTTGCTGAGGAGCTGCTGCTGGGCCTGGGCGATTTGTTGTTGTTGTTGCAGCATCTGCTGGCGAATCTTGGCGATGGCCAGGCCCACTTGATCCAGCTGCTGTCTCTGCATGGTGGGGTTCATGCCGGCTTTGTTCTGCTGTATGACCTGCTGTTTGGTGACAAGCTGCTGAAGGAACGTCTGCAGCTGGAGAAGCTGCTGTAGCATAAGCAGGATGGTCGGGGGTAAGTGCTGGTTGAGAAGTTGCTGACTGATGAGCCCAGCCTGGACGGCCATGCGCAATTGCTGGAGGATTTGTTGCTGGGCCATCTGTTGCTGGACTGTTTGGGCCTGGGGAGGGATCTGACCCCGGATGGCTGGACCCTGAGTGGAATTCAGTGTGTTCAGAGGCTGTGGGGGAGGAGGGGTGGGCGTCAGCTGACTGAGGATCTTCTGCTGTATGATTTTCTGTTGTAGAGAGTTAATACTGGGATTGCTGGCGTTGAGACTAGACGGGTTCAGACTAGGTCCCTGTTTCAAAGGACTGGCAAACATCTGTTGATTTGGTATTTGAGCATTTGGAAATGGAGTATTTTGCATGGAAATTGTAGGCACATATGGATTGGCATCCAACTGAGTATCTGATATGTCATCATTAATAGGGTGGCCCATATCGGGCCGCAGTTTCCTGGGTTTGGCACCATCAAGTGAGAACACGTCAATATCCTGATCCTTACGGTCAAACGTAGCACCACCTTTCAGATCAGCTGGAATCACACCCGAAAAAGGCAAAAATTATAAGGTATGAATAAAACTGAAAACTGTATAACATATGGTCATGATGGCAACTCTGGAGCATGGTGCTTAACAAGAGAGACACATCAAACATGTTGTAACAGTCTGAACAGAAGAAACCACAACCAGAAATTTCCTACAAACATTTTTAAGGAGATGGACTTTAAATATGACAAGAAGAACTGCAAGCCTAGAAATAGGTGCCAGACAACACCCATTTGGATGAAATGATATGACCACGTTGACACTGTCGTACATTACTGGACAAAGGTCTCGTGTATCAAACCACTTTCACCAAGGGGTGTTTTCAAAAGTGTCAGGCCCCTTATCTGCAGGCTTGGAATTATAAATTCTGAATCGGGGCCATATCTAGAAAAAAATTGTAGGTCCTGATCCCAAGCTTCATAAATACAGTGTGATTGTGCATTAATAAATTTAATAAAATGCAACTCTCAATGTTGCTTTCTGAGGGGGTTCCAGCATGTGAATGACAGATTTCTATGATAACTTTTCAATGGTATACCTTATATTTGCATTTTAATTAATTATTAACTTTAAAACAGCTTGAACAGTTTGGGTGCCTAACAGTCTGGGGGCGCCAACGCTTTCCAGAACTAAAATGGCTCTGCATATAATGACTCTGTACTACAACAGCCAGAATTATCATACTAAAACTACCCTAAAACATTTGTGCACTTAACACCCTGGTTATTATTTTTTGTGTTGTTTTTTATCAGTTATAGTACTATAATATATTCAGTCTCAGTTTTTAAGGTCAAAGCTTACTTACCTAGAGCATTCTCAAAACTCATATTATTGTTGATCAAGGCATGTTGAGCTTCATCTTTCTGTAAACAAAACAATTTTAGTTCATCTCCACTCTAAACTACAAATACAGGACACACTATAGCTGCAGAGGATGTTGTCGCACAGACAAATTAAATCACCTGTTTGTTAAACTCAACTACACTAAAACGGTTCACATGATTTAATTCATTTGCAGTACATTGAAACTGGAGAAGACTTAGTTGGCTTAATCATCTGAAGGAATTTCCAATTTCAAACTATCCATCAAATCTCCACACACACAAAACACAGTAACCATAGTTTTGGTAAGTGTAATCACCTACAATATTTGATTACAAGTGCTCTCACAAATTTTGAACCATTCGACAGGGTCAATTTGGTACCTGAGAACTGGTGACCTCAGTGTCTGCAAATAGATGATCATGTATTTGTTTCTGCTGTGACTAGCCATATATGCAACACAAGCCAAGTAAGATATAACTTACCTTGTAGCCCATGTCCATCAGCTGTTGTAGAAGTTTGATTCTCATTTGTGGGGGTTGACCAGGGCCACGCGAGAAATTCGCACCCTAAAAGTGCAGACATTTCGTGGCATAAATGATTACATCCTTTCTGGGTTTCTGGTTAAACTGAGGATACATCTATTTTTTTCTTTTTTCCAAAACAGTAATAGTAATTTATCTCCCTACTCTCTTTACATAAGTCTGATATATCATTAATCACGTCCTTGACATTTTTGCAACTGATTGCCAAGTTTGTACTTGAACTATGAGCTTTGAGATCAACTGCACCAGAATTAAAATCACAGGATGAGACAAGTGCTTCACCAACAAGAGCACCAGAAAAGACAACACTAGACCAAAAGTTTACATGTATCGATAAAGAACCCCATCTGAAGGGCTAAGAATATCGTTTTTTATTTTTGTGATGTAGGATAACTGAGATATTGCAGTTCAAAGTGAACAAAAACGCCCATGTAGGGAAAATTGAAGGGGTCACCATGCTCTCAATTTTAACCAATCAAGGACGACATACTTCTCTCACATGAGAAAGCATCTGTTTCTGCTGTGAAATCACTTGTTCCTACTTCACCATTTAACATGCCGAAGTAGTGTTAAATCAGCTTTTTCCTGCCACGTTACGAAACCATTCAGATATATTTTAAAGTCATTTTCAACAAAAAAGTGGAAGTGGAATGTGAGTGGGGTTATTCCCCAAGGCCTCAGCCAGGAAGTCACATTGCATGGCCTTTGGTGGTAATAATATGGGGGGACTGTACATCGCACAACTGGGGAGTGTTTCGTCTCTAATGTAAAGGACAGTAGGGTAAGGCTGACGTAACATCATGTTTCTGATCTGTCTATAATGGCGTATCTCATGGCCTCGTATCACTTCTACATCAAAAGGTGATTTATAGAGTTATCAAGCAGATCATAAAAAAATGCCTAAGCCTGTTTAGGTCTGTATGGGTCCCTCTTAGCTTTGGTTATAAGTTTTGTTGTCTTTTTCATTTCTTGAAGAGTTCTGTCCTCATCCACAATGAACAGTTACAAGCAACATAGTACAGAGAGACCTGCTAAACCATTCAACTAGCTGACAGCAAAATTAGCTTTGAAACACTGACCTTAATACTGGGTCTTTTCTTGAAGCCAGAAACTATATTCCAGGAGTGGTTTGTCTCTTGTGAGCCCTCCCAGTTTCCCATGTCTGTATCCCCCCAGGGACTGTCCCCACCATTGTCATCTGGGGTCCAGCTCTCACTAGGCTGTAACAGTAACACGTTCATGTAACAACAGAATTATGATTAACATTTAAACAGGTTTCTTCCTGCTTGAACAGGAACACAATAAATATATGTTTGTCCATTAGATCATAATTATTGCACTTAGATAATCCATAAACATGAAAAATTAACCTTTATGGAAAAAAACATACGCAAAACTTGTAAACACTTTACAGTGAAACCTGTGAAAACGGACCATGTTTTGGGCCGATAAAAAATGTTGGTTTTGACAGGTGGCCAGTATATCAGGGGTCGCGTAGTACATTGTTTTTTTACTTACAACAAATGATTGAAGGCGACCATACAGTCAGTAAAACACTAAAGAACCAAAATACAGAAAGTGTTTTAGAACTAAATTTAAGACAGAGTTTGGTTTCATGTGCTTTTCATAGCGATGATTTATGTGTCTTGGATATGACCAAAATCTCCATCAAGGCACTGAGCAACGTTTTCTTGTTGTCAGCATCACAACAGTATGGATGCCTGACAAGTAGCGGTCGTCCTTTGTCGCAATAGTATTGTTTGATTTAAGCATCATTACAGTCACTAAAAGGTTCACTAATCCCATGTCAGGAGGAATATTGTGGGTCAGCCACTTTAAGTCATTACTTTGGATTAGTGTTGTGGGCAAGATTAGCAAAATCAGGAGGGGCCCATGGACACGTGCTCTGCAGACACAGACAACACGCTCAGAGCTTGTCTGTTTTCACAGGTCAGATTAGCACTGTTTGTACACAAAGGGACCAATAAACACTGCTGATATTCTGAGTCAACTGGTTCCGGTATAATGAAGTTGGATTGTATGTATTTTAAATGGCTAAAAAAGTGGGCTGCATGAAACAGACTTTGTTGACAGGATTCCAGTATACTGAGGGTTTCACTGTATAATATTTAAATCCTACACATACCTACCCAAAACAAGAAAACACTAAATCCAATGTGTTCATAGTTTTGTATAATAATAAAAGAAGAAAATAGACTAAATATTCATTTGTAAGCCAAACTTCTGTACATCAAAGTGCGCCTACCTTCCAGGACATCTTTATACAGCACAGCTCACATTAACATCCATGCATGTACTTTTGTGAGCAACATGATCTCATACATGTATTTAACGCGTACTGATTTGTGTAAACAGGCCTTAACTCAGGTAACTCTTCCACAACAGGAAGCATGGTACAGGATGACGTGTGTTACTCACCTTCCTTCCTCCACTGGGGTTCCAAGTCATGTTATCGCCTTCCCAGCTGGAAGAAGACATCTTCGGCTTAGCACCACTTGAGCTGCCCCATCCTGTGTCGCCCCATCCACCAGCACGGGCCTGCGGATGTAATGTGCAACATTGGTAACTCAGTACTAAATCAACCCCTGTATTAACAGTAGTTTTTCTATTAGAAACATCTCATGCCTTAGAATTGTGAACATAAATTCATGTAAACTACATGCACCACTGTGATATCCACACATTCCATTTAATTTTAACACATTACTGAACCTGCACTGCCAGTCAAATTCATTACTGTCCAGCTTAGCACAGCCCTCCTCTGTAACAGACTTTTCACAATGCTGTCTTGTAACTACAAGAAAATTAACAGTAAAGTAGGCACACAAATAACCTGTGACATTATTACCTGATGCTGATTATTGGCAGCCCAGATACTTGTTCCATCATCAACTTTGGTACTCGGGGGACTTGGATCACCCCAGCCAGAGGGTAGAGGGGGTGGGCCCTTGGTGGAAGGTTTATTCCAGACTTCTTCCTCAGGTTTGGGACGTGGAGTTAATGGGGTTGCTGGAGTAGGAGGGGTATTCCAGTTTGTCGGTGGGGGTCTGTTCTGGTGGGTCATTTGCGGTTCACCCCAGTACGTTGTGCCCATGTCCTCCACAGATCGGCGGTTTGGTGGTTGACTGTCCCACCCCACAGCACTGTCCCCGGCAGCTGTGTCACCCCAGCTGGAGGTGGAGTTTCGGCTACGTGGGTCACCGCTCCCTGCCCATGAGCCAGTCTCCGTTTTTGGTCTGCCCCAGTCTGTGGGTTGGCTGGTGTTGCCACCCCAGGTGCCGATTGGTTTCTCGCTGTTGGTTGCCCATGGCCCTGGGGAAGAGTCGCTTGGGGTCCTGCTGCTGGGGACACCTCCCCAAGCATTGGGGTCTGGTCTTTCACCCCCTTCCCACTGGGCTCCCCCTGTGTGATTAGCAGCACCAGTCTGCCAAGAGCTAGCTTTGTTTTCTTTTGTGGGTTCCCAGATAGCAGTTCCGTTGTTGTTGTTCCATACGTTACTGGGTTGGGCCATGTCATTTCCAGCATATTTATGCTTGGAAATTGGGGAGGGCGAGGAATCTACATCCCAGTTAGTGTCCTGTCTGACAGGTGTCTGACCCCAGCCTGTGTTGCTCTCTATGGCACGTCTTATCTCCTGCTCGTGAGGGTCCAGCAGTGTTTGAGATGCAGAGCTGCCAGCAGTAATTTGGCTTTTGTTGGCGCTTTGAACACTAGGCGTGGTGGAGGTTGTGGTCATTGTATTGAGGTTGAGTCCCTTGCCAGCAGCTTGTGCCCAAGTATTGGGAAGTTTCGGGGGTGGGTTAGGATTGGTGGCCCCCGGGGTAGTAATGCCGCTCCCACTAGTAATGCCTCCTGTCCCCACACTGGTGCTGGTCGTGCCCCAGGGACTACTGGCACTGCTCCACTGAGAGCTGGGTTTGTCACTACTGCCCCACTCCCCAGCAGCAGGGTTAGAGGATGTGCCGGAGTTAGGGTTGCTCCAGCCTGTTGCATTGGGTTTGCCATTGCCACTGCTTACATTAGCACTAGGAGATGCCCACCCAATAGGGTTAGTTTGGGTTCCCCACTGACTACCGTTATTGCCACTGCCGCTTTTGCCTGCACTGTTGAAAGTCTGCCCTCCGTTGCCAGAACTCAGGCTGACCGAAGGCCTGCTGTTGGACAGGCCCGAATCTTGACCAGTTGAGATTTTTGAAAATCCAGAACTCAAATTAATACCCTGCAAAACTGACCCGATCTGATCCCCACCAAACACGGAGCCATTTGATTTGTCCATTTGAGCACCACCATTTGGTAAGAACCCGTGGAGTTTCTCTTTGTTCCCACTACCAGACATTTGCATGGAATATTGTGGCATTGGGGAGCTGCCCTGAGCAGCACTGACACCCCAGCCAGAAAATGGACTGGAATTTGTAAATTCTTGTGCACTATCACTTCCAGCAGAACTGGCACTTGGTTGCATATTATGTCCTTGGTTGTTCACAGATACACTGGCAGGCAAGTTTCCCCACCCTATGGAGTTCATGGTAGCAGAGGGGCTTGGGGTACTCCCGATGCCCCACACATTAGAATCTGAACCTTGCCCGCTGGAATTAGAGGCGCCCCAAATACTGGAAGCACTTTGACCATGAATGGCACTTGAACCTTGGCCAGCCTCCTGACTTTGGCCCTGGTTACTTGAGCTAGATATCACAGACCCAGATTTCACAGAACAGTTATCTGCCTCTCCACTCTCCGAGGTTTCCTCAGAATTATCTCCTATGGAGGGCCAAGCTTCCTTATCTCTGGAATCCACAATTATTTCATTATTGTTTGCGGACCAGCTGGACTCTGGTGGGTTATGCCATGTACCTATTTCATCCCCGTTTTCACTAGATGCTGCACACTCTGCAAAATGCAACAAGAATTAAAAATCATTAAAAATTTGCATTTCTGAAAAAATGAGGCTACCATTTTTCAGGCAGTAAAACATCAAAAGCACACTCCACTTTAAACGGTTCAGACTGCTTTAGTGTTTCAATTATCTTTATCACATTTTCAAAAACAAAAAGAGAAGAAAAATAAACTAGGCACCTGTTATTAAAGAAACGTATTATAAACCCCGAAAAAGTATCAAAAGCTGGACAGGTGGAAGGCCTGTCTGACATCAACTTTTAGCAGAATGGCGTAACTATTGCAAATTTGTCCTTGTTTCGAGACTAACCTGAATCAAACCAATGAGTGAACCAGGGGTGCTGGTGGCAGCAGTACTCACCAAGCTCTGTCCAACCACTTCCTGTCGCAGGGGGTCCCTGACTCCAACCTCCGTCGTCGTCGCCTTCCCCCCAACCTGATCTGGATCCTGACTGATTACTCGGCTTTTTCCCAGCAGCAGCTATAAACACATTGTAAATTACACATGCAACATCAACTTCAGAGGGTTTGGCACTTGTACATATTTTATCTCCCAACAGTACACAAAACAATCCTTCGCCTGTTTGAACAGGCATGCTGACCATTTTTAACACCACAGCACCTTTGCAATAAAACACCGACGCTAAGTCCGAGGTGCCATGTGACCGTTACCATTGTGAAGGGCTCAATCATTTGAAGCATCGTCAATATGCCAAATTCAAACTGTTCACAATTTGAAAAAAATCACCAAAGTTAACTGTGACTGATAATCACTCTGTCCTCAGCTCTACGGAACAAGCATGAGGAAATTTGCAACTCAAGCAGACGGATAACGGAAACATTTATATGAAACTAGACCATGTCATGTGAAATCAGGAACCATTATCAATAACACTCTATCGTTTGAAAACACGGTATGAAAACCTTCTCTCTTACCCAAGGCATTCTGGTAGAAACTCTCCTACACATAAGGCAACCCCTAAAATTCTCTACTACACCTTGGCGTCTACAGAGCAAGACACAGGTGATTAAAGTCTCATCATTCAAGCCAGTCCGCATGAAACTAGGTCATATCAGCCAGATCTGTACTATGTTATCCATGGCTTAAAACCGAGCACCAGCTGTCAAAGCCACAGCACACAAGCCTGATTATCAAGCTGTACACAGAACCTGTTGCTTGACCATACAGATCAAAATACAGCAAATCTGCATATGTCAGCAACAGGACAGAGCTGAGGACTGAATAATGCAGGACTTTCCAAAACAACTGTTGTCTGGAAATCTTAATCAAAAACTGAATTCTCTCCCATGATCCAAAAAATTCTTTAGATGGGATGAGGACAAACTCCCATTTAGGGCTGCAAACAGATATCAAGATTCAACTATATGTAACATCTACCTCCTCAGATTATTTCTCCAGAGCATCCTTTGATATAACTTCAGTAATCAAATCTTAGTTACTTGTCATAAGTCACATCTTATTATGAAATTCTGAGCTAGATAATATTATTCCATACAGTATGGCCAAAGAACAGAAACACTCAATGGACTTTTCACAGAAATTAGCATTTAGTAATGAAAAATGTATTTTTCATTTGTAATGAAATACTCAAATTTCCCCCCTCATCACACTGGTTTATCATGTTGACACAGACATAATAATAATGTATGTGACAATTATACCTCATTACACACAGTATGTTAAAATTATAAAGTTACACAGTGACAACAAACATTTCCTTTCTTTCCAAAAAAGACCAGTTGTCCTTATCTGGACATTGCCTTTTATCAAAAATGAATTCTAGCACTTTCCCAAGATGGCTTTGTATGAGGTGCAATATGTTAGGCAGAATTCTTTTTAAGTGCCACTTTCTGTATCTTTTCTACAGATACGGGTAGGTGATGTAACCAATTTTAGCCAAAATAAATTCAATTTAGCCAGTCTAGAAGACTGGTCTCTATTAAGGCCACAATTAGTTAGTGTGCTTACCTTGTTGCATCTTTTCTAGGTGTATTGTGCAATTGTGTCGCTGAATCAAGCGAGGCAGATGTGCGATGTGGCACGTGACTTCCCTGATGCCCAGCTATCTGACACAGCAGTTCAGTCAGCAGATTTCTGCAAAAGACACAAGCAGCTGGTCAATCAGGGCACAGTCAATGCTATAAGCACGATATAAAACTATGCCAATCAGTCGTCCTCTGAAGCAACACCAGTAATATTTATAACCAGAGCATGTTTGGATAGTTCAGCACTTATTTATTTATTTCACTGGTGTTTTACACCATACTCAAGAATATATCGCTTATAGAACGGATGCCAGCATGATGGTGGGAGGAAACTGGGAAGAGCCCAGGGAAAACCCATGACCGTCCGACATACAACCAGAAGAAGCCAGCAAAAGCTGGTCTTGAAGTTGTAGCGATCACACTGGTGAGAGGCATCTGGGTCATCATGCTGCACTAGTGTGCTAACCCCCTTGGCAATGGAGGCCCCCAAGTTTACCACAGAACCATTACCATCTTAGCAATGTAGGAATGCGGCAAAACTTAGGAAAAGGGATGGTCGCACAGGAAGTCAGGTACGGTGTGTGTCCGGTCAAATAGTAATATTTACCTTCGTCGTTTGATCCACTAATGCTGAGCTTTCGTTTTCCTTGAGGCTGCTCTTCTAACTTCTGCGAGGCAATACAAAAAAAGAACAATGCAGTTCTGCTGTTTGAATGAACGATCAGGACAGTTATGTTTGATATCATACACCTGTGCATAATGTACATTAACATGATTTGTCACACCTTTCATACAGATCAAAATACCAAAAGTAGGTGAATTCAGTGAAGTTGAAAAGTCAGAAATTACAACGAAAACAGTAATGATATTGAAAAATTATATTCACCTCTTATGTGGATCTTCGTCTATCTTAACAGAAGGACAGCTTTCCTTTGAGATTTTAACCTGAAAGTACAAACTAATACTTATGAGAGTACAGAAGTTATTACCACTTTTTCTTTTCTTACTGGCATGTTATATCCTACTGCATCTACAGGACTCAGCCTAAAAGAAACCAATGCACCTCACACAAAACACCAAATGAATGTCCTTCTGAATTTTCGGACAGGTCCATCTGTAAATGGATATAATCATGTCATTTGTCTGGTTAGCTCAGAGCCAAGAGAGTCTAACCTGAGGTCAGTTGTTTAAGGGAGTCCTTTGTCATTTACGGCCGAATAAAAATCTTTGGACTCAATTCACAATTCATGCTATTATGTCAAAAAAAGAAGAACAAAAAAAACCCAGTATGATATTCAGCCTGAATGTATTTATTTCAAAACTGTATTGGTATCATAAGATAACAGTGATTGATGCGTAATATCCGAGTTTCTCTAACGCCACAACAACTTGTCCCATTTTGTCGAAACATGGCACAAGACCACCATTTGGTACTTCTACTTTTACCCAGGCAATTGGTTTCAGACACTCTGCATACACTGAAATTATGAAATTTGAAAAGATAGATTATAATTTTGATCCTTTATTAATTTTTTCTTTTACCTTGGACACATTTTGTTACAGTCAAGCGGAAAGTGCCACAAAATGTCACAAGCAACTGATTCCCCTTCATGTTCAAAATAAACTTACATGTAGCAGAAGTCAAATACCACTTTGGACAAGAACTGTTAATTTAGTCTAACATTTTTCTTCACGACAAACAAATCTTGAGTTAACTCACTTTGTTCCTTTTGATGACTGGCTCTTTGTAAGTAAGTTTCTCGAACAGACTTTTGATCATTTCCATTTCCTGTTGAAGGAAAATATTGGCAATGCATCAGATTAAATGTACAGGATGTTTTTGTTTTTAAATCTTTTCAATGATTTTGATATGTGTTGTACACAAGGATACATGTGCATCTGGAACCTTGTATACCAGCCATATTGATAGAGATGAAACTTTTCGCCCTTGAGTGCAAGCTATAAACAAGCAAGTCAAAAGAAGGGTGAGCCAATAGGGGATGCACTGCAATCGGGCCTGGTTGTAGTAGTAGTGTGACCGTATATAGACAGAGAAAATGCTAGTACTGTCAAACTCACCTTGCCAGTTTTTGTTCCTTCTCACCTTGGCGGTGACTGTCAAAGAGAGGGGGGAAAAGAAAGTCACTACAAGAGTAAGGAATCAATAATCATGTTAGAAAAGGTAAGTCTGCCATCAAGAGCTTTGTTGACTGAAAGCATCAGAATATCACTTAATACAGAAATTTAATTGGCTTCATCTTGACTGGTTGATCTCAAACTATTAGCTAATTCTGGCTTACCTCAGGGGCTTTTGGTAAATGGACTTTTGTCCAATACCCCCTTGCCTTTTTGTGGTGTTGGCACACCCTGATGGAGAAACAAAAATATTGTATAAGTCTTCCAAATTCACTTGAATCACATTTCATAGGATAACCAAATTAGATGGAACAGAAGAAAATACTTCTTGAAATTTCAAACCAAAGCCAGACAATTCTATGCAACAAAGTACAATTTCCTTTCATTTCTCCAATGCACATGTACTTATAGAAAACTTACCTTGACAGTCAAATACTGTTGTCTTTATTTCCTGGAATGAACAAGAAAATGTATTTATTACAAGAAAAATGAACAAAATATTTAAAAATTAAAACTACTCCAAAAACCGAGAAGCCTTTAAACCTTTCAAAAAATCCAATGCGGCCACCAGAGCCTCTATAAACAGAATTAAACGTTTTCATTTGCAACTCTCACCTTTAATATCAAGTTGTGTGTAGCTGTGCAAGACTCAACTAGGGGTTAATTTCTTCTTCATCCTTGCCTGACTAAGGACAGATTACACAGCTGAGTATACCTGCAATGAAACCACACACCATACTGATACGACGACATCACTGTGACTATGTAGCACTGATCACACATTATTGCACAAACATGTCCAAAGTAATAGCATGGACATGCACTGTACTTTTGTGCTTTATGAAAAATGAATTACATTATGCCAAAATGTTGCCATGAAAATTGAAACAAGGAGGCATAAAGCACAGCATAAGAAAAACTTTAGATTGTCAGTCTGGCAATACTTCACATAAACACAAAAAAGAACAAAGTAACGACTGTGCAAATAAATGTGGCTGTACATATAAATATTATCGGTTCAAATGCTTAGGGAGAGTATCTGAAGTTGCTGGATACAGAGACTTTTCAGCATCCTGTGACTTATAACTTACTAAATATTGCAAACATGCACAGCAATAAATACCCTGAACTCTACTATAATATACAAATAGCCAATAACTGTTAAATGTAAGGATGGATTAGCTTTATCCTTCATGATGTTCACAGAAAAAACAGAAACATACTCACTAATGAAGAGAGCACTACATGTGCCATGGCAACAGCAGTCTGAAGTATCAAATGACATTTAACAAATCAATGTAAACATCCACAAATAACATGCAACAATCCACAAAAATCAGTATACAAGTACATAGGCACAGGCCTCGCAACCCTCTAGCAAAATATAGGGCTAAAAATAGGGAGAACATTTACACAAAATAGGGCATATATATAGGATAAATATAGGGAGTAAATGGCAGTTAATTCAATGAATTTCCCTATTCAATGACATCATGAGAAAGTTTGCAAACCAAATTAAATGTTCATGTGCAAAACATGTGCATAAACCTATTTTCTCCATTTTAGCATGTAACAAACTATATTAATACTGTTATCTTCAGGCTACAGTTGGGCTGCTGACACTATCCAGGCTGTTTGAAGATTTACATGTACCCAGTAAGTATCATTTTCACAGCACATGAATCGTGCAGGACATTCTGCCTTGTCATAAGAGCAGTGGACAAACATTTTACACGATTTCTGGTGACTAAATTTATTATAGGAAGCATGGATAGACTAAATATTAGTTTGTTTTTTTCACAAAAATTCCGCGTGTTGCTGACAGAAGACTATCGCAGCCCAAAAGCAAGGGTGCAGGGGATGCCCAGGCCATGGGAGCTCCGATATTTCAGATAGCAGCAGTGATGCATTTTAGGACATTTCTAGTGACAAATTACAATAGGGAGTCAGGATAAATTAAATATTAGTGTCTTTTTTTGTTCTGATTTTTTCATTAAAATTCCCTACGTTTTCTGGAAGAGATAGCTAAACTACTTTCCCAGCCCAGCAGGTGAGGGTCCAGGGGCTGAGTAGGCCCCGGAAACTTCGCTATTTCAGATGGCAGCAAATACGTGTTTTAGGACATTTCTAGTGACTAAAATTATAACAGGAATCCAGGATAAATTACATTATTAATACTTTATGTTTCACCCATTTTTGTCGATGAGAGGAAGTTGTGATAAACTGCATACTTGTCCTTCCCATTAAATGTATTCTTTTAAGACAGATAATTTCTGCTTAGCTTTGTTCGTGCACAATGCCCACTTTCATCTTGCAGTTCGCTGCACGACCATACATATTCAATAGATACTGTTGCTCCTGAGCAAAAGTAGCGCGGAAGAAGAATGTGCTCACAATGAAAACTCCTATAAAGCAAAAACCTTGGATCAGGGCTGAATAATTGTGTATCTTTAAATAACTATATAGGTCACATTTTCTCTTTTTTTCCTTCCATTCATATTTTTGTTACTTCACCTAAGAAGTGGGGTTGTTTGCACCTGGTGGTAACCCCGAATGAACATATTTGGCCTCTTATTTCATCAAAACTGAAAATTTGCACTTCATCTTTTTTGTCACAATACTAGCAGAATTCGCACTGTGTATGTAATTTATGTGCAATGGTTCAAATAGTTTAAGTAAGGCATGATTCAATTTAGTTACAGAATGGCAAAAATATAATAACATCCAAGTTACTCTCTGTTACACAAATTTATGGATGGATGCACACCTATTTGCTTCCTGGGGTTGTGTTGCACTTTTCTCATGTGGCTTTCACAGCTAAAAAGACACCCACCAACATACATTTATTTTAGGAGACTAAGCCTGGGCCCATTTCTCCTGACTTCTAAAAAACTTCATATGGAGGGGACAAGCCTTAGCCCCCACAGCCTCTCCAGCCTGGCCCTGATGCTATGATGAAAGGAATACGTTGTGATGGAATTTGTAAAGTTCATGGCAATGTATTCCTTTCATACACATTGAGAAACAGCCCCAGAACTACACAGATCAAATGTACATGTATGTTTGCCACAATCTTCAATGTTTTAACTGCATTCAAAGAATTTCATCAAATTTTTACTCACATTTGTTCTTTGAAAGCACATTAAGAGGCAGTAACAAATAAATCTGCAAAGAAAGAAAAACACTTATAGTCAGCATTTTGTCTGCACTTGAGAATAGACTGAAGAAAATTTATTCTATAAAAATCAAGCAAACTGGCTTCTTTTAAACAGAAAGAATTAACGATTACCATTTTGGAGTCATTAAATTGAAGAATCTGAGAAGAAACTCTTGAGCTTGGCTTATAATAGGAGGTATTAAACTTTTATGGTATAACTTGAAAATTTGTTAGGGTGAAAGATCAATACATAACATTCACAGATGAACCCAACATAAAAATTTGGTACAAGCAAGTGCTGTTAAAATTCTGTTGGAGTTCAAATTTTTGGCACAGTGTATTTTTAAAATTACTTACGTCTTTACAATCTAATTCACAATATCAGGAGCTGAAAATAAAAAAAAAAACATGCACTTAACTTTGCATCAACACATTAAGGTATTGTTACTGCAAGATAATACATCTAGCCCCTTAACATGTTAATGGCTGCACTTAGCCTTCATGTCAACAACCACATACATGTTTTGCCAATAAAAAAAATGCATCCAACTGGATCAACATTAATATACACCTAATATTCTGTAGTATGAGACTACTCTGCATGTGTGTATACATGTTTTCATGTGAGATTAAATATATATAATCTCAGGTATAAACACGTCATAATATTATGAATTTTTTCAACCTTAGACAGACCGCTTCTCATAGAACTATGAGACCTTACTAGTCTTTTCTTTCATAACTTTTCCATGATATTACAGGATTGGTTCTTTATATCATACTGAAAGCCTTTATAATTATTTTGTGTATATTATTCCAAAAAGTTGGGGATATTCTATATAAATGAGTCCACACCTATTAATATTCCATACCTTTCATTAGATAAACAGTTTATCAATAACACAGGACAGGTTTTGGCTGTGACTTAATATGTTGAATATATGGAACACTGACACATTTGAATGGAAATTCCGAAGTGCACCCAAATCAAATTCATATGCAAGTCAACATGCAACAGCATAACTGGTGTGCTTAGATAATTATGACATGTGAACAGCCTAACTTCATTCCTTATTCATTCAAATTTATACACGTACAATCATATTTCCAATAAACATCAACAAAAACTGTAATGTGTCCCCTAATATTTCGAAATGGCATATGAAGGTGCTTAGAGGAAACTGAATAGTGCTTAGGAGTAAGAAGTGCCCGATTTGTACATGTGATCTTCTTGATCATGAGCTAGTGATCTGAACTAGACATTCTAAATGGCTGGAGCAGGAAGCCTATACTTCTTGAACTTTTCATTCCACTATGATCAGATCCATGAGTAAATGTAAGCATTTCCTTTTTATTAGGTAAATTATTTGCTGTCACTACCAGGCAATACTAACCAAAAGCAAGTTGGAAATGCTGGAGATTAGAATGGCCTCAATATCGCAAAGTGGGTGAGTCGGTGTAAATTACAACCCTGTCTGAGATAAACAGGACTGCACTTGGCATGGGGCCAGACTGGGAATTGGAAGTGGGAAATCCTCACAGAAATTCAAGTGAATAAGACTCAAGTAAGACAATCCTCAGCTCCTGAGAGACAGATGCTGATAATTTATGTCAAAGTAAAATGGAGGGAGGGGGAGGACAATATAAAATGTGGACTTGTGTAACAAGGAACTAATGTTTTTGAACAGGTACAATGAGAGTAGAGCTCAAGCCAGGCTAAAGTGACCTACTTTACTCAGGCAGGCTAAACAGGAGAAAACAGAAGCTGTGAGATTTGTGAGGCCACACTGGAGTGGGAGGTGACCTACATAGACTGCTTCTTACCACAGCCTAGCTATCTGCAAGGGGACACTGCATCCACAAGCAAGCCGCCAGGGATGACAAAGGTGGAGAAGTAGGTAGTCCATAGCAACGACATGTGGTAATGGTGGCAGGCTAGACAATTCTCAGCAGCCAGTAAAACAACAAGAGGATAAAAAGTCCCTCCTGAATCTGCACCATGGTAACAGAACGCAGGGCATACGGCAGCCACATGAACCAGCCCACTGAGCGCACTAAGGCTTCCATCTGTACTTAGATCTCTAGACCTACATGTCATTACGACACAGTGCTGTCTCAACTCTAACATCAGATCACACCTATTAGGTCCATAAGCCAGAATGGACTACACCATTACAAGAGTTTTAGTTTGTGGGCAGGTCTCTCTTCCCATGTTCATGTGGAGCTCGACATTAAGGCCATTTGGTGTAAGTATTGAATGATCAAGTACAGGTCATACTTGTGTACTCTGGGCAATTTCATTTCACATTCAGTCAAGTATATTGCACAATTCCTGTCACTAACTCATTTTGGTTCCTCACCCTTCCCATTTACTAATGTTAACGAAGTAAAAACAGCCCTGACAGCAACACCTTAAGATATGAAGCATCTTGTTTTATCAACATAAACTGGCTAAGCAGAAAAAAAAAACTTCATGTACACATATACACGTAAGCCCTGATTACAAATAATACATTCAACACCTGTGATTCAACAACATGAAAAGATATACCATTCAAACAAATTTAAAAACACAACAGACTTAATCCATCAAGCACGACTAATAAGTGCAGTTGCAAATTTATTGTTATACTTGAACCTTCAGGGAATCTTTTTGTTGAAGAAAATTTATGTTGTTCTTCCTATTTTCATAAATTGTAACCAAAAACTACAAAAATTATTTTCAAACTCATTTGTCTTACCAGAGATTATGATGTGACAGGCAGTGCTCAGTTCGTGAAATTTGGCATCGGATTGGGATCCTGAAAAATACAGTCTGCCATTGAGTCGCTTAGCTTTATGTAACTTGATATAAACCTTTATATCAGTATCAAGACTGAACGTAGATAAATGGACATATATTCAGTGTCATAAATAATTATTCATATGTGGTGTTCAACACTGTAATACACTGCATATATTCAGTTTATAATAGGTTTTAAATTGGGAGAAACGGGTGGCAAAAGTTTATAACTTTCTTATATTTAGTGCGAGGAGGATTATCAGAAACACATAAATATATAATTTAATGAACATAAAATCATACAAATAAAGATTTCTTCAGATATTCTAATATTACGCCCATCAACAAGAATACACAATTGAGTTAAAAGATACACTTATGCTGAAACATTCCTCATGTGTCTTTTCAACAGATGAACCCTCTTAAAATGGGAAACATTCTGAACTGGTTACTCACCTTGTCAGGATTGTCAGGGTGGTTCGGCAAGGCAAGATTAATATATGATCTTTGGATATTAGCTGAAATAAATGAAACAGAGGACACTTTGGAACATGATCGGTTCAGTGAAGACGAACTGGGCTGTGTTAAACGGAAACCATTATATGTACATGCATAAAGGTAATAAGTTGGCACCCAACCAGATCTGTGCTATTTTAATGGAAATAATGTACTTGTAAGGCTTAATGTACATGGTTGACAGTCCCGGGCAGTAATAGGCTTGCAAGGGCTGCGCAGAGAAATCAATTCCACTAAGGCTGAAGGACATCCGCAAGGAACACATGCGTGACCTAGCCAGCCAGCTAGTCCGTCTGACACTGCCTACAAGGTGTACCATAAATACAGTTACAACAGATTTCAGTTCAAGAGCATGAACACATATCAGTACTTTGGAGTGGACAAAATTACTATCAGTGACTTTGCTTCAAGGCCACTACCTGATGAATTATTATTCATTTAATAATATTTTAGTAATCGTCAATATAACTACTGTTTTCGGCATGAAAAATCAAAATCATACTGAACTGTCTTTACAAACAGTAATTTTTCTTACTGGTAGTTTACTGTCAAGTCATTTGAAATGTATGGCACAAAAGTACTTTCTCATTTCTAAATCTAACAAGACAGCCTCATGACTTTATTGTCTAAGGAAGGTATCAGAGAATAGGCTGACAAACTATGTTAAATATGGCAGTATACAAATATGTCAAGTACAAATGTTCTAATTTCCCATGATTATATCTTAGCAATCCAACACATTTACAAAGCGGTAGATGGTATACTGATAGTTATATTTGTTATAGTTGAATGATCAGCATTATGGTGGGAGGAGAAAAAAGTGAAGTCCACTGTGACTTAGAACACCAACCCAGAAAGATGGGTGATTTATCTTCTGATATCTGTCCATCCCTATGGATACCACTTGTGTCA